>JASAMX010008626.1:0-24718 GCA_030248175.1 Microlaimidae sp. YZB2_3
ATGCTCCGCGTAAACTTCGGTAAGCATGCAAGAATCAGTTTTTTTTTTAATTTTTTCCTTTGTTTTACGATCTTTTCTTATTTTCTGTTATAATTAAACGCAAGATCTACTGTTTTGGACGCATAATAAACAGACTAATGTGTTCAATACACGCAATAAACAGAAGAATGCGTGAAATAAGGGGTTCCTTAAATATTAAGGGGCCCCTTAGATAAGCGGCGCGTTTAATTGTTTTGAGCAACAACAGATAAGGGACCCCTTAGAGGTTTGAGGGCCCAGTTAAACTAAGGATCCCATTAAAATAAGGACGCCGTTGAATAACCAGCCCCTGGGTGTAAGTTTAAACCTAAATAATGAAAAAGTGGAGATTTCGCAATAAAATCGCTGGAAGCATATGATTTTTTCCATTACCATTCCAAGCAGCAAACAAAAAATTACCAATAGGTTGTGTATTTAGTTCATCAAACTAAAAATCATTATCATAGTCAACATTTTTTATTCAGTAAGGAACTGCACAAGCCACTAATTACTTATAGTCGACGCAGTTCCACTTTAGCATACACACATCTTATCTTTTTAATAAACAAAGAAAAAAATTTTTGAAGGGAAAGTTATTAGCCCTTGGACATTAAAAAACGTAGACAAAAATATAGTAAGAAAAATGAAAATTACATAGTTATTAAGTTAGACAAAAATAAAGAAATACAAAGAAATACAAAATAGATTATAAATTAAAAATAATAAAAGTTATCATTTTAACAACAAAAAATATATTTCGCTCCTAATTCTAGACATATTTTTTGAAATAAAATTTTTTTATAACTGTAATAGTCGGAGCTTTTCAATGGAATTCATTACATTATAAAAAGTTAAAAATTAAAAATAATTAAGAAATTAAATTAAGTTGTATTAAAAGAATTAATTACCGTTTATAAGTTAAAATTAATTATATTAATTAATTAAAATTTAATTAAAAATTATAAAAAATAATTAAACATTTACAAAAATTATAGTGTATTTAAAATTAATAAATAAAAAGTACAAAGATATTTGAAGAAGTACAATAAATTAAAAATTAAAATAAAAATAAAAATTATATTTTGAAAATTAAAACAAAACAGTATATAAGAGAATTAACTAGGAAAGCAAAAATGACTTACAAAAATCAATAATTAAAAGAACAAAAAATTAGCTAACCTGGCTAGTCGAATTATATCACCTGACGGCCGTTTCCATCCTCTGGGCCGGTATTCACAAATGGGGTATACACGGTGCATATCCCGTCTATGTGTATCCGGTGTATACTCCCGGATAAACTACGGTATATTTGGGGGCTTGCTCAGTGTTAGCTTATCCGGACAAATTACAGTAGTTTTCAGTGTACCCCGTGCTAAGTATCTTAAAATTCCATTAGACGAAAAAAAAGATATAAAAAACAAAATTTAGAGAAATTATTTGTATAAAAAACTGATAAACTTTTAAATCTCTATTAAATAATTGCAAATTTGTGTAAAAAGTGGTAGAACTAAATATTGTAAATGTGTCTTAAACATGGAATTTTTCAAACAAAAAAAAATAAAAATACAAATTTTATTTTTTCGATCGCGGCGCGATACAAACTTTATTTTTTTTGTTCGAAAAATTCGGCTAACGGTAATTCCCATGGACCATGGACCAACATGGACCCAACATGGACCCGCCCATGTGGGGTGAAAGACTCACTTTAACATTACAAAACAATGTAGAATTGTTAGTGCATCTCAGACTTAGGCTTAGGCTTAGTCTCATCCTAAGCCTAAGCCTACGCCGTTTAAAAGTTAAAACTAACAACTTTATATTGTTTTGTAGTATTAAAGTGAGTCTTTCACCCCTCATGGGCGGGTCCATGTTGGTCCATGATCCGTGGGAATTACCGTTAGCCAAAAATTCCTTCTTTAAGATATATTAACAATATTTTGTTCTACCACTTTTAACACATAGGGTAGTGCATTTAATTTCGGCACTTTTCCCAATTGGGCATTTTTGATTTTTGACTATATCTTTATTAATCCTGGACGGAATACGACGTTTGAAAGCTCAAATGAGAGCTAATTATATGTAGATGACTGTCGTGAGCTTTTTATTTGTTATGTTATAATATTTTTATGTGAAATTGTGTGATTTATAATTTTAAAAAAATGTTACATGTTTTTAGAACATGGGCATTTCATGATTACGCAATAAATTGGTTTAAAAATTAAACTGTCCTGGTAAAATTTAGTCTATTTTCCGAATTTTTAGTCCCCGTGGTTCTACGTTGCGTCTGTGGTGAGCAATCGTTATAAAATAAAATAGTGTAATTTCGGCACACTATTGCTGTAGGTAAAAACGGGTTGAATTTAGTGGTCGGGTGGTAAATTGTAGTTGTAAATAGTTAAAAGACAACGTTGAATTGTGTAGGAGTCATAGCACTGCACTTAAACTCGATTAAGGGGGTCTTTTTAAAAAGTGCCGAAATTAAAAGCACTTTTTTCCCAAATTTTCCTCATTTTGATACCATTTAGCATTTCAGCTGTAACTTTTTTTCCAGTTACACGTTGAACAACAAGTAAAAGCTTAAATTAAAGAAAACTGTCTGGAGATAATGATAGGTTTTTAAATTTTTGAAAATGACGATTTTTTGACTGAGAAACAATCGATTGTTTGTAAAGTGCCGAAATTAAATGCATACATTTAATTTCGGCAATTTTTCATTTTTTTAAAAACTGATTTAATTAAATAAAAAAACAACTTTCGTACAGTGAATTTTTTATGACGCAACGCAGTATCGTAAAAGCTTTAAAATGAGCTATCAAACATAAACATCAGGCCATACAGTGAAAAGTTACATTAGAAAAACGAAAAAGTGCCGAAATTAAATGCACTACCCTATTTGCAATTATTTAATAGAGATTTAAAAGTTTATCAGTTTTTTATACAAATAATTCCTCTAAATTTAGTTTTTTTTATTTCTTTTTATCGTTTAATGAAATTTTAACATACTTAGCACGGGGTACACAGAAAACTACTGTAATTTGTCCGGATTAACTAACACCGAGCTAGCCCCCAAATATACCGTAGTTTATCCGGGAGTATACACCGGATACACATACACGGGGTATACACCGTGTATACCCCGCTTTGTGAATTCCGGCCTAGCTGATAGGAAGAAGTTCGAGCTGTGCTCTTCTGCAAATGGCCAGACTGCCGCCTCTCTCCTGGTAAACATACGTCCGGAATGACATAAACCCCTTTTTCCTGTTCTAGCTAAAGCATTTTCAAAGGCTAGTTACAATTTTACATTAATTAATAGATATAATTTTGTAATAGTAATAATAGAATTTTTAATTTAAATTTAATTCAGATATGGAAAACTACGAACGAAATAAATAAAAAAAACACAGATCATATTCAAGAAAAAATGTTAAACTACCAAGAATAAAACAGAAAAAACAAAAGTAAGTTGAAAATTGACATAGTATAACAAAAAAAAAAGACCCGAGAAAAAACACAAAGGTGGATAATACGATAATCCGGGACAAAGGTGTGACACTCGTGTTTAACAAACGCGGCCATGCGAAAGACAACCAGCGGACGGACGGGTGTCATCGTGACGGACGGGTGTCATCGTGACGGACGGGTGTCATCGTGACGGACGGGTGTCATCGTGACGGACGGGTGTCATCGTGACGGACGGGTGTCATCGTGACGGACGGGTGTCATCGTGACGGACGGGTGTCATCGTGACGGACGGGTGTCATCGTGACGGACGGGTGTCATCGTGACGGACGGGTGTCATCGTGACGGACGGGTGTCACGATAAATAGTTTGAAAACCATGTTTCTAATAATATTTATTTAATCTTCTTGGCTGGCTTCCAAACACTTAGCTCAGCATTCTCAAGAATATAATATAGATGTAATGCATAAATAAAAAATATGCTTTACAGTGAAAGCATAAGTCACTTAGTTTTAAAGAAAGTAGTTTGACATAATCATTTGCTTTTTTTGAAACATCTTTTATGGTTTTAATGGGTTTTTTCTACACTTATTCAGGTGTTATTTTGAGTACCGAGCGAAGGGGGATAAATCTTTACTGGATGTATTTAATGAGCCTTCTTCCTTTTCTTCAAAAAAATAATAATAAAGTGGCAAATAAAAAAATATCCCCAAATCAAAACAAAATGACAAAGGAGCATGTAATAAATCGTTAAAAACCTTGAATATATTTTATATTTTACAAATTAAAGGATTGTAAAGAACACAACAAATGCATATTTTGTAATTTTTTTAAATAAGAAATACAAAAAACTAAATACAAACTAATAAGGTAACTGACTTAATTTCGGCCACGCCTTAATTTCGGCCACCAATTTAGGGTGTTAGAAAATTGGCTTATTTTTAAAACACAAAAGAACTAGCACAAAAGTAACTGGATTAATGTTTAATAAAGTGTTTTTGCAAAAGTTTTTTATTTTTATTATTCTACATTATCAACATTTTCATACAAAAAGTGAATTTTTTATGATTTTCTTAATTTTTGCTTTGTGTTTAAACTGCATCAAATTTAGAACGAAGCAATATATAACCTTAAAATATCTTCTATTTAGGGCTAAAAGTTGTTAATTTTCATGTTTTGATATTTTTTTCAAAATCATTTTGCAATGCGTTTAACTAACTGCGCATTTTAAGATTCCATTAATTTCGGCCATTTTAAAATTTAGGTAAAAGAACCTGCCGTTTTTGCTGTTTTTAAATATCATTGTACTATTGTATTATTGTTATTAAAACTTGTTTTTTTAAGGTTTTGACATAATTATTTAAAGTCTTGCTAATAATAACTATTAAAGTTCGCAAACGGGAAAAATTAAGTTATATGTACCAAGAAAAATACCTAAGGGTAAATTTGCAACCTTTAGAAATTTTTATTGTTCGTTTAAGCAATAGTTATGGCCAGTTTTTTGTAGGTGGCCGAAATAAATGGCACGCGCCTTAACTTCGGCCACTTTAAAAAAGTTCAAACCTTCACTGATTTTTAAGTGTAACAGAAATATTCAAATTTTGCACTGAAATAACAAATATAGCTATTGTTTGATTTTTAGGCCAAATTTTGGCTTGATTGAAAAAGCCAGAAAAAACTTATTCATAAAAAATAAAAAAAGGTGGCCGAAATTAAGGCAGTTACCCTACATTCTTTATAAAAAATACCGCAGATTTGTCGGCATTTTAATGCAAAATAAAGTTCATTTTTAAAAATTCCCCAAAACACCAAAGAAAAATAAAAATATTGCCCATTAAAAATAATTACGGTAGTGCAGTGGATGGTCTTTGGATACGCATTTGAGGGTCCTAAGTTCGAACCCCTCAGTAGTAGTGTTTTTTCTCGCCTAGGCATATTTCTAACATAAACATTAATGTTTAATTTCATTTCTTTATTGTTTTACATGAAAAAAAAACCCGAATGAAAATAACGAATACTTATTTTAAAGAAATTACAATTGTGCACATTTGCATGTCATATCCTTTTGCTTCTTTCACGTATCATTTTTAAACTAAACTGAAAATTTTTTTGTTCCTGGTTATTTTTTCAACAAATAGTCCTTTTAAGTAATTGTGTACATATTTTTCATATTTTTTAATTTATTTTATGACAAATTAATACAAATGTAATTTCTTAATTTGTTTTCGCGGTTTTTTTATATTAAAAGAGGTTAAATTTGCCCTTATTTAAATTATTTAAATTTGTATGAATGTGATTTGAA
This sequence comes from Microlaimidae sp. YZB2_3, assembly GCA_030248175.1. Lineage (NCBI taxonomy): Eukaryota > Metazoa > Nematoda > Chromadorea > Desmodorida > Microlaimidae > Microlaimidae sp. YZB2_3. Next base: position 5,780 of record JASAMX010008626.1, read on the forward strand.
ACTAGCATAATAATATATTTGTGTTATTTATTCTGGTTTTCACGCAGCATCTGTTTTTTGTCGCTTATTCGAGTTTTAATAAAAGGTACGGTATTAAATTGTAAAAGTTTTTGAAAATCGGCCAGCAAGACAAAATATGTTTAGAAACATGGTTTTCAAAGCATTTATCGTGACACCCGTCCGTCACGATGACACCCGTCCCCGTCACGATGACACCCGTCCGTCACGATGACACCCGTCCGTCACGATGACACCCGTCCGTCACGATGACACCCGTCCGTCACGATGACACCCGTCCGTCACGATGACACCCGTCCGTCACGATGACACCCGTCCGTCACGATGACACCCGTCCGTCACGATGACACCCGTCCGTCCGCTGGTTGTCTTTCGCATGGCCGCGTTTGTAAAACACGAGTGTCACACCTTTGTCCCGAATCATCGTATTATCCACCTTTGTTCTATACTAAAGAAATAACCCACCAGATTTTGTCTAATTAGTGTTTTTACAACGCCCGTGCAAATCGCCCGTTTAGTGAGACCCTGACGACCGTGACGTGAGCGCCACCAATAACATAAAAATATGCACGTTACAGAAAAAAGTCCTGGTTTTAACAAAAGAGTATGCAATAAATACTACTGGAACAAAAAACTACGGCACAAGTTCGAAGACAAAAAGGTATTTTGATTTTTGCGTTCAGAAACTAACAAATTTGACGGATATACAAAATTTTTACATTTTTGTTTATTTTATTTTATTTTAAAAAGTTCACCTTTTTACAAAATATACAAAACTGAACAAATTTTGACCCCTAAAAAATTTGCATTTGGGTTCCAAATTGAGAAATTTCATAAATAAATTAAAATAAGGGTTTTGATCTTTATTATTAAACCGCTTTTGTTAAAAAAATATAATAGTTTTGTTGTTAAATAGTCGAATCAATATATAGCAATTATCAATTTCAGCTAGATTTTATTTGCCTATAATCAAATAACTGCCGTCGTTTGGTGTTTTAAACAAAAAAAATCGAGGGTTTTTTGTACGGGAAACGTAATATCTCCACAAATGCTGCACCACTCTTAACAATCAAGGTATATAATTAAACTAGAATGTATACGCTTTTTTTCAGTAAAACTTTTATAACTTAAAATTTTATACTTATTGAGAAATTTTTCAAGAACAGAATTTCGAAAAAACTCGATTTTCGGGGGGTCATATCTCCAGAATCCATAAAAATATTTTAGCGAAAAACTTATTGTAACCTATTGGGGGCAAGGCATATGCTTTAAAAAAAGTAAAAGCCGAGTTTTCATCGTAATTTTAGTTTTTATGTTTTCATTTTTATGAAATTAAATATTAATAACTAAACCCAAAGGCTGTCTGGAAGTGCCAAATCTTACAAGCCAAGATGTTTGCATAATATTCGTAAACAGATATTAATTTGAAATAGTGACCCTTTATTTTTTTTTTTTGCTTTTTCTTAAAAAGATAAATCGATTTGCAATTTGCTATTATAATAATGCTCATTTTATTTTTTTAATTTGTTTATTTAGGACAATTATAGAATAATACAATAAACACACATAAATTGCGGTTATTTCTTAAAAAAATAAACAGAATAAAAAATAATTAATATAATTTTTAATATAAATTAAACAAACAGCGCTTAGTTTTTGTTCCTAAGGGAATTTTGTCAATTTCATTTATATAGCCATTTCAAACAATTATAAATGGACTGATTGGCAGTTCTCCAAAATCTGAATTCGCTTATTTACGGACCGAAATGAAGTTAAATTTGCAGTTTCAAAGTATTATCAGAAATTTACGACCGTATCAGAAAATCAAATCAAATTATCAGAAATTATCAGAATAATTATTTTAAAATAATGTTTTTAAGGGATTTTTGTCACTTTCTGAGGGCATTTTGGTTTAATACAAATCCAATTAAATTTTTATTTTGATTTATTTTTACACACCAAATTCAGTTAGATATTAGCAAAAATTTTTATTTAATATATATAATATTATATATATATTTGACAGGGAACAGGGAACTAAACAGGGAACTTTGAGCAATAAGTGGAGAACTTATTAAAACCGTAAGCTAGGAAGCTTGAGCCAAATATGAAAATTGTTAAACCTATACCTAAGCCTAAGCGAAACCTAAGGGCTGGTTCATACTTATGACAAAACGTCCTTTGGACAAAGTCCAAAGGACAATTTTATAAAAGCCAAAACGTCTTTTGGACAAGCCAAAACGTTCTTTGGACTTTTTCCTTTGGACGAAGTATGAACGCTACTTAAAATTTGTCCTTTGGACAAAGTCCAAAAGACAAAATCCAAAGGGAAAAGTCCAAAGGACAAAAAGTATGAATACGTTGTCCTTTGGATTTTGTCCTTTGGACTTTGTCCTTTGGACAAAGACGTTTTTACGCTGTATTTGTCCTTTGGACAAAATCCAAAGGACAAAAGTCCTTTGGACTTTGTCCAAAGGAAGTTTTGTCATAAGTATGAACCAGCCCTAAATCTAAGCCCAAAACATTTTTTAAAGACGCCGATTCTCCTTGATCCCAGCTTCAAGTTTCTAAAAATTTTCGATGGCTCCAAGTTCCCTTATTACGGCTCTAAAGACCCCGTACTAAAAAAAGATAAAAAAATTCAGCGATCATATTTTTTTTGCATGTTCTTGTTTATGAAATAGCAATTAGCTTAGATTTATTATTAAGAGTTATAATGTTTTACAATGATTGCAAATATTTGGCTGGTAAATGATAGTCATCAATATTGATTCTTGTAAACATTTGATACTAATGTTAAACAATTTATTTGTTGCACATCTGAACTCATTATGGTTAAAGTAGAAGAACCAAACATATGACAATTTAAAATAACGTAAGACACGATTTTCATTTTGTTGATTTCAAATGTATGGTTTCATGACACTCATTAGTTATTTATGCGTCTATTTCTTTGTGAAGAACGGTATATATTGCGTGCGATAGATAATATTGTATTTTTATTATTTTTGAAACAAAAATTAGTATATATTCTATTGTGGGTTGTTTGAAGTTCATTTTAGTTTATTAGGCTTAAAGATCCAGTTAATCTCGTTTCTAAGATTAAGAGTTTTTTAAAGTAAAAGAATGCTCACTAAAATGGTTTTGTTTCTGTTCATCTTGGTTCAAACAGGAATTTTAGCTACCAGTGCTAGCAATTTTTTTATTCAAAAACACCGGAAATACCTGCTGGTCAAAGGATGTCGCTGGATTCTGCAGCAAAAACAGTTTCCCGGTTTTAATATGATTCGTAAATATATTCAAAATGTTCGTTTTAAAAAAACAGTAAAACAAAAGTATGAAAAAATTTGCCCTTTTTAACTACATTCCCAATAAATTTTGCGAATTGCTGTTTTAAAATTATTTTATTTGTTTGTTTTGACTGAATTATATAACCTCACTTCGTAAAATATATTAGGACATGAAAGGAGCAATTAAAATTGTGCAGTTATGACTGAAAAACAAACGGGAACTCACAATTTTTTTAAATTCCCCTTTTTCACAAGATTTAAAAATATCAATTAAGAGTAAAGGCTGGTTCATACTTATGTAAAAACGTCCTTTGGAAAAGTCCAAAAGACGTTTTTACATACGTTTATACGCTGTATTTGTCCTTTGGACTTTGTCCAAAGGACGTTTTAACATAAGTATGAACCAACCTTAAAGGTCTATTCATACTTATGACAAAACGTCCTTTGGACAAAGTCCAAAGGACAAAAGTCCTTTGGACTTTGTCCAAAGGACAAAGTCCAAAGGGAAAAGTCCTTTGGACTTTGTCCTTTGGACTTTGTCCAAAGGACAAAATCCAAAGAACAACGTATTCATACTTCTTGTCCTTTGGACTTTTCCCTTTGGATTTTGTCCTTTGGACTTTGTCCAAAGGACAAATTCTGAGTAGCGTTCATACTTCGTCCAAAGGACAAAGTCCAAAGGACGTTTTGGTTTGTCCTTTGGACTTTGTCCAAAGGACGTTTTGTCATAAGTATGAATAGACCTTAACTGTTAGAAAATTGGCATTATTGTTTCAAATAATTAATTTTCTAATAAATTTTGAAATATAAAATCGTTTTTGCTTTAAATTTTGAGCCATTTTATTGTGAAATAAGTTAATTCAAATTGGAAAATTGTCCAAATCTGCTAGTTTTAGTTTACCAACTACGAAAATTGTTTTCTTAAGTGAATAAATTCAATGTTTTGTATAATAATAAAGTTTCTGTTTTCGATTATTATCTTAACCTATAAAATTTGTAAGTTATCACCTATTGTTAAGTTTTAAAATTACTTTATTTTCCGATTATTTTGTTAGTAATATTAAAAATAAATAATTTTTGGTAATATTTTTTTAAATAGACCTTATTTGTTTTAGTGCGTTTTTTATTTTGTAATGTAAATGTTTCTTTTTTAATTATGAATCGATTGGGACAAAATAAAAATTTTATTTCATTTTGTTTTCGAACTTTATATAAACATCTACGTTTAGTAAGGTTTAAAATAAACGGCTGCGTTTAGTAAGGTTTGGTGTGGCGGCCGATACACACCTCCAAATTTGTACCAATCTTACCCTTCGTACTACAGTAGACATAAGGGCTTGTTGGGCGGTGCTGAAGGAGGTGTTTAAATTGAATTTAAAAGCTTAGATCAGATCTTTTCTTGGTTGGACGGTATGACACATGCCTGGCATGTGTCTGATCCGCTCCGCCTCCCGTGCATATGTGAAACCTAAATAAATATTACAAGCGTTAATAAATAGGGATTATTTTTCGTCTTTTATTTTTCGGCCCATGGTGCGATGTATAGTACGCCAGAGTCGCCTTTGGAGATTAAGGGTTTAATACCTATATATTGGCCAAATTTTCAATAAGTTAAATTTTTCAACGTCCGATTATTTTCTTTTCTACTTTTGGTCGCCACAAACGTCATAAATATAAAAAGGCAAAAAACTACGTTTCAACGTAAATATGAACAGACAGAATAGTAATGTTTTTGTTAGACAAAGTTCAGTTGCAGAAGTTTCAAAACGGAACTCATAAGTTTCGAGAGTCTTCGGGCTTCTTTGTACCTTTTTACTTTTCTGTATAATTAAAGCATAATACTATACGCCGAAAGCTTAAAAGTTTAAAGGCTAGTTCATACTTATGACAAAACGTCCTTTGGACAAAGTCCAAAGGACAATAGTTCTTTGGACATTGTCCAAACGACAAAGCAGCGTCAAAACGTCCTTTGGACTTTGTCCAAAGTACAAAGTCCAAAGGACAGCAATCCAAAGGACGAAGTGTTCATACTTTTTGTCCTTAGGACGTTTCCCTTTGGATTTTGTCCTTTGAACTTTGAAGGACAAATTCTAAGGATTTGGCCGAATCGGGTCCCCCGAAAAAAAAATAGGGAATCGGGTCCCCCGCAAAGTGAAAGGGATCCCCCACATAATGAATCGGGTCCCCCGCAGAGGGAAACGGGTCAACTCCCCGAAAACGTAAACAGTAGGTCATTCACAAATAACTTTGACAATATTTTGCTGTTTATAACATAATAACAAGAATTTATATGTAACAGTGAAGAATGTAAGACTTAGAAAACGTGTTTAAGATAACAGATCAATTTCATACTGTGCAATTGCAGAAATATTTCTGTTCTAAGTTTAAACTGAAGAAATACAGTTTTCTGTAAATATCATGATACAAAAAACGGAAAAAACGAGTGAATATGACTGTATATACAGTCCATTAGTACCGCAGTAGGTGTACAATAATACCTAAATTGCAGTGCAAACAAAGAAAGAGTTCGTGTATTTACTAATCCTTTGAGTGTTTTGTAGTATGTTATGTACGTATTTCTCTGTTCATTATTATATGACATTGTTTGAATTCGCAACGTTACTGTCGGTTGTAGTTTATGTGCTGTTGCAAAAAATAGGATTAAAATAAGTATTTGAATAAAAAGTTTGGAATTATTAACAGTGGGAATTGAATGCAACTGTAAGGTGAGTGATAAAAATTCGGCTACTTTTAAGTTTTATAAGAACTGATTTCGCAAAATTGTATGTACAAGAATGCAAAATATGAAAGAATATAAACACTCCATACAAAATTGGACTATTATGTGTGTCGCATATGGGTATTTTCGGCTTTTGTGGTCAGTAACTGCTTATATATTTTTTCTACCCAATTAGCCGTAAACTTGGTTTTTTGTTATTATCTTCAATGCTGTATTTCAGAAAATATAAAAGAGAAGAATATGGTGCTCCGTAAGATATTTAATACTATACGTGATGCCGAATAGTTGTCACAATTTAAATTACTAATGCCATAAATTTTATTTGAAGGTCAAATATTAAAGCGAAATCAGAAAATATTTCGTAAAAAAGTGTTTTAACAGGAGAATAAAACATTAAAGTAGCCGAATTTAAGTCATTGACTATTACATTGATTACCACTAAGACACGTTGCGAATTCTAGTACTATTATATGAAAAGGGAATGTGGCATTTAATTAAATTATATTTGTATCAAGATAGAATGTATAGTAGTGGCTTAAAAAACGTCAAAACAAAGTCAAACGAGCAAAAAAAATTCTTTATAAATACATTAGTACAATGATATTTAAAAACAGCAAAAAACGGCAGGTTCTTTCACCTAAATTTTAAGGTGGCCGAAATTAACGGAATCTTAAAATGCGCAGTTAGTTAAACGCATTGCAAAATAATTTTGAAGAAAATATCAAAACATGAAATTTAACAACTTTGAGCCTTAAATAGAAGATATTTTAAGGTTATATATTGCTTCGTTCTAAATTTGATGCAGTTTAAACACAAAGCAAAAATTAAGAAAATCATAAAAAAATCACTTTTTGTATAAAAATGTTGATAATGCAGAATAACACAAATAAAAAGCTTTTGCAAAAACACTTTATTCAACATTCATCCAGTTACTTTTGTGCTAGTTTTTTTGTGTTTTAAAAATAAGCCGATTTTCTAACACGCTAAATTGGTCGAAATTAAAGCGTGGCCGAAATTAAGTCAGTTACCCTACAGTAATCTACAGTAATTTGCACGTGCTGCGAGTCTTCAATAAAAATCGATATTTTGCCACTCAACAGTGAACTTTGTTTACACCCAAAAGTTTTATTTACACCCAAAATTTTGTTATTATTTTTTGGATGAAAGCTACTGGTATTTTGTAAATAAAGATACACGCACAACACAAATTTTTGCAATACATTTATACTTGAAAATACACAAGAACTTAGATTAAAATTGATCTGCAACCCACAGTTTATGCAACACACATGAGCTTAAAATACATAAAAATAAGTTTTATTTGTTTAAGACAAAAATCAGGAATCTTTGTTGAAATTGAGTTATAGTTAAAGTTTTATTTGTTTAAGACAAAAAATCAGGAATCTTTGTTGAAATTGAGTTATAGTTAAGGTACAGTACAAAATGTACTTTGTGCTACGTACGAGAGAACAAAATACAAACAAAATATCTGTAATGTAATAAAATATCAACAAATTTAAATATTTAATGAACGACTGTTTACGTAATAAAAAAACACACACCTCAATATGAAAAGGGGGACCCGATTCCTTTTCGGGGGGACCCAATTCCCTTTTTCGGTTTTTTACTGCCGGGGACCCGATTCCCGTTTTTTTATGCGGGGGACCCGATTCCCGTTTACCAATTCTAAGTAGCGTTCATACTTCGTCCAAAGGAAAAAGCCCAAAGGACGTTTTGGCTTGTCTAAAGGACGTTTTGGCTTTTCTCAAATTGTCCTTTGGACTTTGTTCAAAGGAAGTTTTGTCATAAGTATGAACCAGCCTTAAGATTTTCTTTTTCTGAACTATATACCAAGTACAAGAATTCGCACTGGCGACAAAATTCCAACTTTAAACGGTTATTATATCTCGCTATTAGAAGAAAACTAAGGGTTATTTTCTACATAGAAAATTACTTAAATAAAGAAATTACATGTTTGTAACTTTTATAAACAGCGCCTAAGAATAAAATAAAAAAAATAAAACATGTCTCTAAAATCTTAAGCAACATGTCTCTAAAATCGTAAGCAATTGTTTTTGGAAATAAGATAATGCTTGGTAAAATAACAAATTTTTTACAGGTTTTAGTTAAAGTTTCCCATTTTCCAAGCAAAAAAAGGAATAAAAAGTAACAAAAAGAAAGTGACCAAGAAATATAATAAATTCAAAATTGAAAAAAAAAACATCTAATGACCTATCGTAAACTAAAGGCTGATGAAGCGCCATATTTAACTAGCTACGGTTTTTACATACAATCCGTAAAAACATTATTTGAAATAATCACGATTTTATTTTTTTGCTTTCTCATAAAAAAATAGATTGATTTGAAATGTGCTTTTGTAAGAATGCTAATTTTTTTTCATTACAGCAATTATAAAAATGATCAATAAACAAGAATGAATTGTGGATATTTATGAAAAAATAAATGTTTTTTTTTTTTAAAATAATTTAGTCATTTCAAGTAATTATCAATGGATTGGCGGTTGTCCAGAATCAGAAATTGCTTATTTATGAACCGACATTAATTTAAATTTGAAGTTTTAAAGTATTATTGAAAATTTAAAGCCGTTTGGAATATGTTAAGTTATTTTAACATAGTTTTCACGGGGTTAACTTTTGTTTTTTTTGATTTGACGCTAACTGATGACATTTCGGTTAAGTTGGCGACCTCGTCAATATGCTCATTAAAACAAACAAACATTAAATCGAACACGCAAAACACAATCTTTAAAATAACACGGGGAAAACACATGTGCATAATAGCAAAAGAAATAACACTCATCGGTAAATTTTTTGAAAACATTTTAACATTACAGATTAAAATTGGTCTAATACACTATACATGATCATTTACTATTTAGTAATTGCTTAAACCTTTAAAACTGAACGTTTTTCTTGAATATTGAGACAATTTTAAAATTATGTTTGAATTATATGGCTGACGTCGAAAATTAGAATGCAGACATGAGGGGACCAATATTAAAATTGTACGGTAATGACTTTTTTAAACAAATAAAAACGCAAATTTTTTTAATTCCACCTTTTTACAAAATATACAAAAATGAACCAACTTTAGAACTTAAAAAATTTGCATTTATGTTTCAAATTAAGTAATTTGATAAATAATTATTAAAATACAGGTTTTGATCTTTATTATTATACCGCTTAAAGGAGCACTGTCACAAATCAAATTTCTATAACGCTCGAACCGGACTGCTCCTTTAATAATGAACCGATTCAGCTGAAATTTAAAAATGTCGTAGCCTTGTAGTGGAGCACTCTAAGTACCAAAGTTGAGTTAGGTAGGTTTGGTATTAAAGGAGCAGTCCGGTTCGGGCGTTATAGGAATTTGATTTGTGACAGTGCTCCTTTAAGTAAAAATTTTCGAATATTTTTTGTTGTTAAACAGTCGATTCAATACTGCAATTATTGAGGTCAGCTAGATTTTATTTGCCTATAGATTGTAAGTAAAACAATACAAAAAAAATTTTAAAAATAAAAAAGAATTATTTACTAAAAGAATATCATAAGACATGCCAAGAATTATCACACAAACAAAACAAAAAAATCTAAAAAAAATACAAAATAACATAATAATAACTTCGAGGCGGTGTCTGGACTTTTGCTTTTTAAATTTCATCTTTAAACATTTCGTCTTTTACATTTTGCCTTTGGAAAGCTCGTCTTTTAAACATCTCGGCTTTGGAAAACTTGTCTTTTGGGTACGACTTTGTTAACGTACTTTTTAAAAGGCTATTTTTACGCTAAACGATAAAATTTTGCTTGATTTTTATGTTTCGATTAGGATTAGGAAAAAAATAACGTTTTTAGTTTTTTAATTTAAAAAAATATGATTAAATACCACGATATAGTTTTGCTTGATTTTTGGGTTTCGCTAGGCTTTGGTTTTCGGTCTCATAATAACAAATCATTAAATAAAAGTTTATCATAGTAAAATTTTGCTTGATTTTTAAGGTTTTGCTTAGTCTTATGAATTAAAGGTTTTGAGAATCCATGATTTTAGTTGCAAAATAGGAAAAGTTGTCTTTTAAAATGTACGTTTATAAAATTGCACCCAAAAGACGAGTTTTCCGAAGATGAGATGTTTAAAAGACGAGCCTTCCGAAGACGACATGTAGAAGACGAGATGTTTAAAGACGTAATGTTAAAGACGAAAATTCCGGGAACCATCAATGTTATCCTCATTAGCGGACATTATTATTTTTGTTTTAGTAGCACAGAAGATAAGTAATTTAGGGTTGTTAAGAGTCGAGTGAACCTAAAGCTGGAACTTAGAACCAGAAATCGGGAACATGGATAAAGTGTGAAACATGCAGTCAAACGTTAAAATTGCTAAAACCTATTTCAAATCCTATATCTTTTGGGGATTCTAAACCAATTTCTTTTTCGGCACCAAGTTCCTAAATTTTTCTGATAACTTCAAGTCCCCTGGTTACGGCCACAAAAACCCCATACTGGATAATTATTGGATTTGATTTGAAATGAACGGGCAAACAATCAAGAGAATGGAATAACTTTTATTTAGTAGTTACAATAATAACAATCACAAAATAAGCAAATCCTTTAACAGGTTTATTTTTAGTCATGTCAAGTAACGCTGTGCCTAGCGCTTAACCAGAGAGCAAAAGGTGTTCGGAAACAAAGAAGCAATGCCGCCTCTTTAAAAAATAAAGAAACCCGCGCCCTTTCCTAATTAAATGGGAAAAAATTAGTGATACGCAAAAAAATACAAAATCAGTGAGTGAAATACTGTCACAAGTCCTGTTGTGATAATGTTTTTAAATTATTGTTCGACGCCTTAATGTGAGTTGTGAAATAAACTAGCGGGTGATGGTACAACGTATGTACCACGTCAGCCGATGTAGTAAATGAAGCTGGAAATTGCAGGTTCAAGTTCTTTTGTATTGCCCATTTTTTAGATAAAAAACTATGGTGTTTGGACGAGCTTTTTAAGATCTATATAGTGGAGGTGTGTGGGTAAAAGGACAAATCCTACGTAAGAAAAAATTGCATGCGGTTTAGTTCAATCCATGAAATTGTGTATTATGTATTGACAAAAATAGTATGGAATATGTAAAGTCTGGGATCAGCTTTTTGTCTTGGCGGGAAGGTGTGACATAATAATTTTATTTTTATGTTTTGAAAAATCCGAACAGCAAATGTTAAAAGTGCAGTATGTTTTAATTCGTGATGTATTTTATTTTGCTTTTTAATTAATACTAATCGTTGTATCTCACACTGAGAGAAACATTATATTATACCAAAAGTTAATTCTCAAAAATTAAAGAGTTATTAACAAAAATGCCGCTTGGTTATTTTCAATGTTGTTTTTGTACACAATTTTTTAAAAAAAAACAAAACAAAAAAAACAAAATACTAAACGTTTTTACAGCACTGATATTAATAAAACTTAACAGAGGGTACCAAAAAACTTAAATTTTAATTTTGGTTCAATGCAAAAAAGTACTAATTAAGTACTGTTCGTTTTAAAAAAAGTTTTTACAGTTGGTGTTGGTGTTTTTTTTTATTTGATATTGGTATTATCAGTTAGCTATATTAATGTTTTACTTTAAAAAAAGCGAACTAAATATAAAACGACTTTTCACTTTTTTAAATTATACATTTTCTAATTATGTTCTAAAACACACCATAAGTCAAACACCAAACATCATTTTTGGAATATGATGTATTTAAAATGGCATTATTCATTTAATACTTTTTTGAATTGAACCAAATATAAAACTCAAGTTTTTTGGTACCCTAGCATGATTTCTATTAAGTTTTGTTAATATCCGTTCAGTCGAAATGTTTTCTTTTGAAAAATAGTGTATGAAAAACAACATTGGAAATAATCAAATGGTATTAATAACTCGTTAATACGTTAATCACTGGGAATTAATTTTTGGGGTAATACAATTTTTTTCTCAGTGTGATCTCAAACATCAATAAAAATCACATTATAAATTACATCATGAATTAGTATACTGTTCCTTTAATGAGTAGCGGCCCTGGGCAGCTCTTTTCGTTGCGTTTGAAAAGCGTATCAACCAAAGTCACATTAGGAATAATTAGCATACGGTTTGGTTGAAAAGTGCGTAACTGTCTAAGCATCTGAGTTTTTTTGTTGAAAATCCGCGCAAAAACTGCTGAACGTATTATTGCTGAAATAAACACATCATAGAAACGACTAATCAGCTGCGTGCCAACCATGCTTATGCAAATTGTTTTTATGTGACTGTGGTCGATTGTATCCTAAAAATTATTTTTTTTTATAAACTTTTACTGGGTTACGTTAGCTACCCGGTCTGTGTAGAATGTTTGACCGCTACGATCTAGTAGTATTAATAATTATACAGAAAAAAGTCTAAACAATAAAATTATTATTGTAACAACTTTTGTCTCAAAATTACCATTTTCATTCAATACTACGGCTTAAATAAAAATGATAAGTACTGAAAAAAGCTTTAAACATTTTTCGCGAACAAAATCAATTACGATCACGATATTTTCGTTATTTTTTTATTAAACATTGATGCAAACTTAACATAAATTGACTCCTTTGTTTATATATAACGTCTACACTTTCTCGAATTCATTATTTCTGTTAAGACTATAAATAGTTTTGTTGAATATTGCGGTTTACACAATAATGTTGGGTTATTTTTTTACGTAAAAGATATGCCTCGTAGTTTGACTAAAATGATTAAGGAACTCAAATCAATGCTTTAAATTTGACGCGCAAAATAACACGTTTAATTAGCTCATGCATACACATCTAACGGAAGACATTTTTTCAAACGTTTAGAAAATCAACATTTATATCTAAAACATTTACGTGTTTTAAACACCACTAATAAACTCAAAAAACAACAAAAAAATATGATTTTTTATTTTGATAAGATAATATGAAATTTTGTTGTGATTGATGATATATTTATGATGTTCATTCAATGTAGTTTTGGTCCCAAATTTTAATATTTTTTACACAAAAATATAGGTAACATTTATTTTAGAAGCATTGAATCATTTTTTATCCTGTAGATTTTTTCTGCAGGAACGAACGTCCGTTCGTGAATGCCGCTGTCGACATATGGTTACAAAATCAAAATTTTCTTTAAAAAATGCATACTAAACTGAACACAAGAGCTAAGTTACCCATCCAAGGCCAGCGGTGTGAAAAAATGAAGATATGGACCTTGACAATTTTAGAAAATTCGGTCACCGTTATTTAATATCTGTTTGAGAGTTATTTAAGATAAATCCGCCTGGTATTCATTATAATATTTAGTTTTTGCTGCTACAGCTTTAAAACCGAGAGGTTTGGTGAGGATTTTCAATCATTTATCACATCACTTTTTAAAGTAATGTCTAGGATTCTTACTTTAATCGATGTGTTCTGAAACCATTTATTAGGCTGTAGTATTAAATATATTGTCGGTATTTTTATTGCAGTGACGCATTTCGTTGGAGCTAGGTAAGTGTAGAACTTGTGCGGTATTTAAATCTGTCCGCCGTATTCAATGTAATACGTGCAATATTAAGTCATTAGCATCAATAGTAAAGGTACAAAAAACTTTCGACACTCAGAATAAACGACAATATAAGAAATACAATTGGTTGTGCAAAAATAAAGAATTCGTTAAATAATACTAAAAAGGGCCAGTGCCAGAGGTAAATAGAGGATAACAAATAGAGGATAACTTATCTTTCTGAAATATATCTGAAATGAAAGAGATTACTTCCTCATATATATTTAAACTCTTATTAACTTATTGGTAAGATATATTGGTCAATGGAGAGCAATTATATTATGATATGTTAAGAAAATTAAACTATTAGCTTTTTGCGTGAACAAAGAGAACTTACTACTGATGAGCAAAAGCAATGCTACTTTCGCGTTCACTTTTTATTTTCTTTTCGATAGAGAGTGGTGCGCCCTTAATTTCATCCTAAAAAAACTCAACTTTAGTTTATCTTAATTTCGCTGCGCGTCTCACTCGTCTGTTGATGGGCCCAGTGTTAATACTTTTAGCATAATAGCTTTTGCCATGCACAAAATTAAACCTTAAGGTAGAACTTCACAGTTTTTTTTTAGGACAGATCTTTTTGAATTACATCTTACTTTACGTAGTTTGACATGCTGATTCAATTTTTGACATTCATTTTTCTGTAAAAAATGTTATCGTCAACAATCATCAAATAACATCAATAAAATACATGTCAAAATACAAAACATTAATAAAGTTTTTTACCAAAAATATTCTATTTTTTCATTTTTTATTTAGCGTATCTTAAATAATAAAACATTTTTTTTAAATTAAAAAGCTAAAAGTTAAAAAAAAATTTTTTCGGTCTTAAAAATATGGTCGAACGACAACTCGACCCCATTGATACGAGGATCCGAGCCCGACGTACTAACCACTCGGCTACTGGGTCAGCTGTCATTTTCAATTAAAAGCAACTTTTAAAGGAATGGTTCAAAATGTAGTTTCTCGGCGTCAATTTAAAAAAATTAAACGAAAATTTAAAAAAATTGATTCGTTATTTTTAAACGAAAGTTTGGAAATAGTTAGATATAGGCTTTTACCATTTTTTTAAAAAAATCCTGAAGTCCTTTTGAACCCAGACCACCTCTAAAAGTTGCCCCATATATTACTCTAATTTATTGTAAAATTTCGCCCACAAATAACGAATCATTTTTTTTAAAAGGTCTCACTGTGATTTTCAGAGGTAGAATCCATGGACATCTTTTGTGAACTGGACAAACTTTTCGGTGATGTTTTTATAACCACTGGATAGCACAGAGTCTTAACTTTTTTTAGCACCCCACTTTTATGGGCCAAAAATTAATATTTATGATGATATGCGACTTGTAGTCCAAGTGGTCAAAACTGTGAAGTTCTACCTTAAACGTAAATTATTTTAGAATATAAGAATATAAAAATTTATTTTCTAGCAGAGTACACAGAACATGATAATAAACAAATATTTTCAATTACTGTTACAAAAAACAGTGTTAATGCAACCCAGTTGAGTTACAATAACAAACACACAAAAAACATATTATACATAAAAACTTATTTACAAAAGAAGCCCTGGCTCACTAAAAAAGAATGACTAAAGGCTTTAAATTTTAAAACTTTTCTTTTAGTCAATTATAATCTATTACAAGTTTATCACTGCTATAAAAATTTTTTAAATTGATACAATGTTTTGGCACAAGCTTGTGCTTCACTCAGCAAATTTCGTTTATTTGTTACTCTATTAAAGAAACTGTATTTTTTGCAATTTAGCTTACAATGTTTAACTTTAATCTTTTTGAATGACCCTTAGTTGGATTTTCATTTATCATAAAATATTTATCTAAATTAAAATTTACCAAACCATTTATTGTTTTAAATGTTTCAATCAAATCTATTTTATTTCTACGTTCATCTCTACGTTCTTAGAAAGTCTCCAATTGGAGTATGCCTAATCTGTCTATCATTATATCAATTATCAAACATATTACATTTTTTAAATAATCTTTTAATAAAGGTCCTTTGGTCTTTTTCTAAAATATGTTTATCTTTATTCATATAAGGTATTTCAAACGGGACTGGCATATTTTGAAACTGGACGGACAAAAGTTTAGGCAGTGAGATAATTTTTAATAGATTTTGATTTGAAAAATCTAAAAATTAGATTAGTTGTTTTTAAAGCTTTACAAGCTATTTTCTGACAATGTATTAAAAATTATGGTTGTTATTTATATATACCACCTAGATCCTTTACTAATTTAATTTTAGGTGATTTCTTGTTATTTAGGTAATAATCTTTTTGGTTTTCATAGTTATCAGTATTTATGTTAGAACTTCAAATTTATTTTCAGACAGACAAAGCTGCCAGTCACAAGTCAATTTAGCAATTCTATTCAAATCATCTTGTAATTTGATTCTATTGTCAGATATCTCTGTATAACTAGAATAGACTTTTGCATCATCTGCAAAAAACCTATTCTCAGAGTTTTGCACACATTTGAATTGACAACATCATTGATATAGATTAAAAAAAGGAATGGTCCTAAAACAGAACTCTGTGGTACCGAGCTACTAACTGGGTGAGAATCAGAAATAGTATCATTTAATACTATTTTCATTTTTCTATTTGTTAGAAATGATTCTATCCATTTTAGAAGTTTTGCAAAAATCCCATATTTATTTAATTTATACAAAAGTTTTTGATGTGAAACAGTATCAAACGCTTTTGCAAAGTTCAGATATATTATGTCAACAAATTTTTTGACATTGACAGCTGTAGTCCGATTGTTGTAAGAATCAAGGAGTTGTGTAATTGTTGAGCTTTTATCTTTAAAATCATGCTTAAGATAAGATAATATGTTTTTTAATAATATCTTTTTTTAAAAAGATAGAAAGCTCAAACATTACAGTTCGTTCCATGATTTTACAACAATAACAAGTTAGCGATATTAGACGGTAATTTTCCTGACGGCTGCAGTAAGGGCAGTTTCCCAGTTTTGTGGAAGTGAACTAGTGTTAAACGATGTTTAAAAAAAATTTGAAAGTGGTTCGGCAATTACTTTAGCTAAGCGTTTTAAAAATACTGAAGGTATGTCATCAAAAGAACGCGACGATTTGTTTTGTAGTTTTTTTTTTTGAAGAATTTTAAAACATCTCTAACTGTAAAAGTTATGTTTTCAAGTATGTGGTTGTCGAAGGGTTCAAAATAAGGGAGATTTTTGTCATCTTTAGTAAAAAGTGAGCTATTTTTAATACTTACCAAAGATTTTTACTTTTTGCACATCTTCAGTGGCAAAACTTCCATCAGTGCATTTTATACGGGGTATATTTTCCTTTAGTTTAATTCTTTTGTTGATAAATTTATAAAAATGACCAATATCATTTTATCTAGGTACTTCTTGTTCTCTATCTCAATTAAATTTTCTAAGGAATTTTGTATATTTCTTTGAAATTTTTTTGAATTGTTTTGAAAAATTTATGTTATTATGTTTAGTTTTCCACATTTGTTTCTTTTTGTTTTGAAGTTTATTTATGAATTTAGGATAACGACATTTTATTCTTTGACTTATTTCATATTTGTTTATGAATGGCACATGTATAAGTACAATATCTGTAAATATATTTATAAATTTATCCCAGTATTCTCGGACTCTATATAGATTTTGAAAATTAAAATCCCAGTTTTGAGATAAGAGAAACATAATTGTGCTTTGTTAATTAGCATTTTTAAAATCCGGTACCAAAAGGTTTAAAGTTTAATTTTTTTCATACAAACTTAAATTAATTTCGCAACATATAACAGCATGATCTGAATTTCCAAAGTTTGGAGCAAGATTCACACTATTAAAAATCTCAGGGTCATTGTTTAATATTAAATCTAGAAAACTGTTACCACGAGAAGGTTCAAGAACCATTTGAAAAAGTCCTAGTGTCATAAACGTTGTATGGTAGTTAGTTTCATTTTGGAAGTTGTTGAGCAATGTGTCAGAGTAATTTTGGAGCTGGAATGTGTTTTTGCAAACATTATTAATGAAGAAGAGATTTTTTTAAAATTATTATTCAGAGTGTTTTTTTTTTCAATCACAGATGATTCTCCACACTCCGGTGGAAAAATAAATTAGGTGGTGATTCGGACTAGTGGTTAATTACATTTGTGAAAGTGCTGGTGAAATGGGTTTGTCGTAGCCGAGCCGTAATCGAATCGGAATCGGTTCCGAGCAATCTCCCAACAAAAAGGGTGAATCTCCCAACTGTGGAATCTCCCAACAGTTTGTGGAAAGTCCCAACAGAATCAAAAAATACGTTTGCAACAAACACCATTTTATTTTTTAGTCAATTAACACTATAATTAATAAAAATATAGCATTAAATTCTTTATTCAAAAAACTAAGTACCTAAGCCTAAGCAAAACCTAAAAATCAAGCAAAATTGTATTATGGTAAATTTGTATTTAATGATGCTTTCAAAAATTCAAGTTTCCACTCCAATGAGAATTTTTTTTTTGATTTTTGGGGGTACAGGTACTAAACGTGTACCAAAAATCGATTAGAGATTTTTAAGCTACAAATACTGAATAAAAACATGTTTCTAGGTCCATTCTGACCTGAAGATCTCGATTTTAAACTTTAAAAACTGATTAAAACATGATTTTTGATAATATGGGGTAAAATATAGGCAAAAAATGACAATATTTTGAGTACACAATTTTTACTGTTAAGAAAAAAATTTAATTAACCGCTAAATTAAAATAAAAACTTTGTTTTAACTTTGCTGGAAGTCCGGAGAATCTAAAAATTTACAAAAAAAATATTAATTCAATAGTCGCATGGACCACCAAAATTATGGACAACAAACTTGTTTTTGCTTTAACCTAATTTAGGTTTATTTTCAATCGGATTTATTTTTTCTAAGCCTAAGCAAAGCCTAAAAATCAACCTAAATTGTATTATGAGGCATTTTTATTAAATTATCCCATTTTTTAAATTTTAATTTTTTTCACGACTGAATTTTTATACATTTTTAAGCGGTTGCTATACAAAATTGGTGAAGACCAGAAAAAAGTTAGAAATATTTTTTGAACCGTCTTACTCTGGCAATCTAAAAAAATATTTATTTATATTGGTTAAAGCACTAATAAAAAAATTTCTTAACATCATAAAATGTACCTTCAAAAAGGTCTTTTTTTGGCTATGAAACACCATTTATTATCTTAAAAGGGAAATTAATCATTTTCTAATGCCCAAAATTAGATCCAAGGTCAACAAAATTGACGAAGAAATATGTTTTATAATTATGTTTGTTGAGTGGAATTC
>JASAMX010008629.1:0-10885 GCA_030248175.1 Microlaimidae sp. YZB2_3
GAGTCAAATCGAAAAACGAAGGTCGGATTCGTAATCAGGACCTACAAAAACCCCTGAGTACGTGTTTTGAGGTGGTTTTGAGGAAAAACTGGTATATAGTTAAAATGCCCCATAAGGGGGAGTTGCACCCCCCTAGCGCCCCCGGGGAGTGAAATCAAAAAACGGAGGTCGGATCGTAATCAGGACCTACGAAAATCGCCAAAAACGTGTTTTGAGGTGGTTTTGAGGTAAAACCGGTATATAGTAGTGTTGTAAAAAGTATTGATTTTGGATTATTTTAAGTAAAAGTAAAAAAAATTTGAAAAATTTTAATTTAAGTAAAGTAAGAGTAAAAGTAATTTGTGATTTTTTAATTTAAGTAAAGTAAAAGTAAAAGTAATAGTTGAAATTTTATTTAAGTAAAGTAAAAGTAAAAGTAAGGCCTATTTTTTTAAGTAAAAGTAAGAGTAAAAGTATAATAAAAGTAATTTTGAAACGGAGCAAAACACCGGTTTTTGATGCTCCAGAGCTCTTTTCTAAAGTTTTTTTGCTAATTTTATGTATAAATTATCATTTTAATAAGGTTTTCAGTCCAAATAAATGGTTTTAGCGTGTTAGCGGCTTAAAAAATTATCTTCTACCATTCACTTTACAACAAGCCCATAGGAAATCTACCCATTGAAATTACTTAAATTATACTTAAATTAATTTAAGTATTTGCAGTGGAAAATCCGAGTAAAAGTAAAAGTAAAAGTATTTGAAATTTCAAAAGTCGAGTAAGAGTAAAAGTAAAAGTAATTGAAATTTCAAAAATCCAGTAAAAGTAAAAGTAAAAGTAATCCAAAATCCGTTACTTTTATTACTTTAAGTAAAAGTAAAAGTAACTTTTTACAACACTAGTATATAGTCAGAATGCCCTGGGGGGTTGCACCCCCTAGCGCCCTCCAGGGGGGGGGTCAAATTAAAAAACGGAGGTCGGATTTGTAATCAGGACCTACAAAAACCGCCGAAAACGTGTTTTGAGGTAAAACTGGTATATAGTCAGAATGCCCCCCTAGGAGGGGGTTGCACCCCCCTAGCGCCCTCAAGGGGTAAATCAAAAAAAGAGGCCGGATTCGTAATCAGGACCTCTGAAAATTCCCGAGTACATGTTTTGAGGTAAAACTGGTATATAGTCAGAATGACCCCCAAGGGGGGGAAAATTGCACCCCTCCTAGCGCCCCCCTGGGGAGTCAAATTGAAAAACGGAGGTCGGATTCCTAATCAGGACCTATGAAAACCCCTGAGTATGTGTTTTGAGGTGGTTTTGAGGTAAAACTGGTATATACTCAGAATGCCCCCAAGGGGAGTAGGTGCACCCCCCTAGCGCCCCCGGGGGGGTCAAATTGAAAAACAGAGTTCAGATTCGTAATCAGGACCTACAAAAACCCTGAGTATTTTGAGGTGAAACTGGTAAATAGTCAGAATGCCACCCAAGGGAGGGTTGCACCCCCTAGCGCCCCCCCCCCGGGGGTCAAATCAAAAAACAGAGGTCGGATTCGTAATTAGGACCTACAAAAACCCCCGAGTATGTGTTTTGAGGTAAAACTGGTATATAGTCAGAATGCCCCCCCAAGGGGGAGGTTTCACCCTCCTAGCGCCCCCCGGGTGGTTGAATCGAAAAACGGAGGTCGGATTCGTAATCAGGACCCCCCAAAAACGTGTTTTTCGGTGAAAACTTTGCAACTGTATCGTTCTACCTTAAAAAGAATTAAGAATCTTAAGAAAAAAAAAAGAAGAATTCTTAAAAAGAACCTTAAGAAAAAAAATTTTGAAAAGAATTTTAAAAATAAGATACATAGGAATACAAAAATATTAAAAAAAAATATTTTCAAAATGTTAAAGGAATTTTAAAAATATAAAAACATATTTTTAAAATTTCTTTATAAATAAACACGCTTAGTATTACAAATAACAAATAATAAACACGTTTAATATTACAAACAAAAAACAAAAATGGACACAGTAAAATAAATAAAATAGGATAAAATAAAATACGCGACGCTACCGGCGCTGTGTTAAATAAAGGGAAAAATATGGACGGACGCTGTTTCTGCTATAAAGAACCTGTTTGTCACTTCTCGCACTCTCCCCTGCTTTATAGAAACCAGGGTGGGCTAAGGTCACTCAAATAAACCAGCTGGCTGGCGCAATTCCCACGCTGGTTTGCGTCTCCTTTATATTTGAAACAACGCGTGGGAAATCAAATGTGAGCCAGAGAAGAAGCGGCTTTAGTTGTAAGCCTCTCGCGGCTAAAACCTTTTAATAGGCTGCCGCGTGCGCGATCGGGCTTTAAAGTCAATGGAAGTGAGATAGCTTATACACAGACTCTAAATGGGATCGCCCTTGCTTCCAAATTCCCCTCCACGACGTTCAGTTTTTTTAATTGAAATAACCTTTTTTTAATAATGAATTTGGAGGGTGGAAATTTCCCTCAAATTTTCGGCAGGGATAGGAGGAGTGCAAAAAGTTTTAATGTAAAGAAGAATTATAAGCGAAAAATTATAAAAAATCCACAAGATTCTGAAAGAAAAAAATGCCAAAAATGCCACAGGAGGACCCCAGGCTCCCAACTTGAGAACGCATTGCGCAATTATAAAGTAGATTTGAAAATCAACACACTGAGAGCTTTAAAATGATATATTACTCACCTATGTAGGAAGGTTGTGTCAAAAGTTGACATATTTAGGGGTCACCTAATGTCTTAGGGCACAAAAATTTTTTTAGGACTGTCACCGAAAATTAGAACATATAAATCTTACCAAATCCCCCGGGTTTTAAACCTGTGGCTCAAACAGTTTTTAAGCAATGTTCAAAATAGTGCACTTTTTGCCTACAATACAAACGATTTTTGCAAAAATCGTAAAATCAAACGCTTTTGTACTCTAATCATTATAATAATGATAATAAATCTCAATAAATTACCATATTTTTGCTTTGTTGATTTAATTTTAGGTGCTAATTTTCTTTTTGATGACACTTCTTTTTGATTTGGCTTTGGTGTAGATTCTTGTTGAAGTATCAACTCTGCTGAGTTAGCAAAATATTTTAAATTTAATTTATTGTTAACGTAATACTTCTTAAGCTACAAAATTAATTTCTTCCGCTTAAAAGTTTTGTTAAGGAAATATTGTTAGTAACTTTGTCAATTATTTTTATTTTGGAACAGCAATATGTTCGGAAGTTAAACACTTCAAAGTTTGTAATTGTGCAACTTAATTTCCTATTAAAAAAACATTTTTTTGATCATAATTGCTTGGGAAAAAATTAAAGCTTACATATTTAAAAAAAAGGAGGGGGAAAACTAACTGAAAAAGGATAAAGGTTTAATTCGATTTATTCCGTCCTCTCCCTCCCCCTCCATAAAAATTCTTTTAATGCTTGGAAGTAGGAAGCCAAATTAATTCTTTAGGTTTTTGCTCAAGATAATTTCCCTTTTTAGTCAAAAATTGTTAAATACTATAATTTATTAACCGTCAAATACAATCAAAATTTTTCTAACAGAAATATACCATAACCCTACCTTTTTTGGGGGCAAAAGTTGTGATTAAAAACTGTAGTTTTTTGCACAAATGTGAATAGCATTTTAAACTTACACTGTTTAGCAAAATGTAAGTATCTTGAACTATGTTATATGTATATTAGTAAATTATCATCAACGATCCATAGTCGTGTAAATACAGGTATGACAACTGCTGACATTTTACTTTATTACAAATTTTAATTTTTTTGCAATCATTGCCTTTTTATTTTAAATTTTGTCAAAGACCTATCCCCCCAATCTATAGCTATGTAAAGCCTGTGCTTAATGGGGACATGTTTATTAATATTACTGGTATTCATAAAACTTCAGAGCAGGTCCATTTAAGCTGAGTCCATGTGTTCGCCGTTCAGAAAAACTGACCCAATTTTTGACCGCATTTGATATTTAACATTGAATCTTCCGTCCACAATTACTTCAACCAGAAATAATCCATCCGGAAATTTTTCTTCATCCTCATTTTCTCCGTCCACATCTTCCACGTCCCAGTCTGCTTCTGTTCCATCCTCTTCACCTTCTTCTGAGAATTTCTTTATGGTCAGTTTTGATTACAAGTCCCTTTTGATATCAAGTCCCCTTATCAATATCAAGATATCAAGACTTATAAGACACTGGAATAAAACTATTATAATTTGAATAAACACCACTAAACGTAGGTTTCCTATATACAGAGGTGATAAAACTATTATTTTTTTCTCATTACACTTATATCAAGAAACGGTAAGACAGAGTAAAATTCTTGCTCAAAAGTAAATTTAATACATTCGTGATGGGAATTTAAAAAATTTAAAAAACGGAAGATTCACAATTTCTTTAGCAAATGAAAATGAATCCTTAGCTGTAAACTGGTTAAACGTGCAAATCTTTCACTTGATGAAACAGTTTAAATTTGTGCAGAAAAAATTTTTAATACTCCCAACTGCCCTTCGGGTTTTACCAATAAAAAGGATCTCAAAAGTTTTATTAGTCTTGCAGTAAAAAACAATACTTTTATGTTTGACTCTAAGTTTTATCAGCAAATCGATGGAGTGGCAATGGGTTCACCTCTTGGCCAGACATTAGCGAATGCGTTTTTATGTCATCACGAAGAAAACTGGCTCTCTGATTGTCCAACAGATTTTAAGCCTTTGTTTTACCGCAGATATGATGACGATTGTTTTGTTTTATTTAGGGATCCAAGTCATGTAAAGTTTTTAAATTTTTTAAATTCCCATGACGAATGTATTAAATTTACTTTTGAGCAAGAATTTAACTCTGTCTTAACGTTTCTTGATATAAGTGTAATGAGAAAAAATAATAGTTTTATCACCTCTGTATATAGGAAACCCACGTTTAGTGGTGTTTATTCAAATTATAATAGTTTTATTCCAGTGTGTTATAAGTCTGGTCTTATATTCAGTTTACTATCTTGATTGTTTCATAATTGTTCATCTTACCAGCTGTTTCATGTTGATTTACAAGTTTTAAAAACCTTTTTGTGCAAAAATGGTTATTCACTAGGCTTTATTGATTCTTGTATTAAAAGGTTTTTAGATGATATTTAACATTGTTCATTTTGGGCATATACTAATGTAGCGGGCGCACAAGGGTCAAGCCGGTAATTGAGGGTCTTGCGGTCCGGTACACACGATTTACTTATCGCTCTTTTTAATAAAACAACTACCGTACTTGACTTGAAATAGCTCAGTTATAATTTACAATATAAAGAAGTTTGCACATAAGAACTTAAGTGGTTTGACCTTTATGAATTGGGGAACACATGACACACCCTTCTTGACCGGGGGGTCAAGTCGGTTTACGGAAGTGGGATTACAGTAAAGGATAAATTGGAAGGGAGGAATTCTTCGCGAATTCCTTTTTAAATATTCATCAAGACGAAACAAATCTTCAACAATCCGCTGGAGGAAAGCTAAGCGAAGACCATATCCACTGTAGTGAATATGCCCCTTCAATAATTTTTACTGTGGAACATTACCGTGTTGGGGGCGGAAAATAAGAGCAGTTCGCGCTTTGCTCTTTACAAAAAGTTTGGGTTTAAGAGGGCTACCATTTAGCCCGAATCTCAACGGGATATTGAAGAGAAGTATGAACGATGCTAATTAGCTGCGGGTATGTTTCTGGCGTGAAACATTAAAAATCCCAGAGCGGTTTTTAAGGCTAAAAATTGAGAAGTCTGAAGTATCAGACTTCTTCAAAAATACACACAGAAAAAAGTGTAAGCGCGATTGGTTCGTTACTTGCAGTAGCTGCGCTGGCAAGGTAATTTGCTGACTGAAACCTTGAAGTAACGGGGTCAAAAATTAACAGTGAAGGCCGACTTGAGCTTTGCTCAAGTCCTTCAAAAAGTTACTTCAAGACCTCAACCAAGGTGTGCTTGAAAAATAATGAAGCTACTGAACAAGAAAAGAACAGCAGAAGTGGTTAGGTAATTTTCCTTCACAGAGTTTAGTTCGCAACGAAACATTAAAAATACTAGAGCACTTTTAAAGTTTCGGTGAGAGGAAAATAGAGGGATTGGCACGAGGTTGGGGTTCCGTGGTTTTATGTGTCGTGTGGGACTTAAACAGTTATGTTTGAGTGTAAATTTTGAGTTAGATTTATTTAGAAATGTAAAAACACTTAATTTACATAATTTGTGAACGGATGCTGCTTGAGGTTTATACAAAGGTTACACTATATGTTTATTTACGCTCGATTACACAACAGCAACAGACCGCGTTGCGGCAAGCAAGTGAGCAAAAGATTGCATTTACGATAAATTTGAGCAATTTACTAAATGAGACCAAAAAGAAAGACTAAATTTTAAAGCGCTTTTTGGAAAGGCGCTATGGCTAAGATTTTAGCCAAACAAAAACATAATTTTAAATTTATAATTGAATTTGAAAACTTTATCTGTTTAGTTTAGAGGACTGAGTTAGGAATTTATTTAATGTTTGTTTTAAAGAAATTTACTTGGTTTTGTAAAAAAGATTATATTTGAAAATCGGTGGTCGTTATTGACAACGACCCACCGAGGGCTTATTTAACCTAACTAACTTAATTACAAAAGAAACTACCAAATAAGTTGGTAGAGCAGGTGCAAAGTTCTTTATTAAAATACCTG
This sequence comes from Microlaimidae sp. YZB2_3, assembly GCA_030248175.1. NCBI lineage: Eukaryota > Metazoa > Nematoda > Chromadorea > Desmodorida > Microlaimidae > Microlaimidae sp. YZB2_3. The sequence continues at coordinate 6,663 of JASAMX010008629.1, forward strand.
TACCGACGGTGTAACTCGTGGGCACTCCACCAAAGAGCTTCGTAAAATTGTCGCCCTATCTCAAGGAGAAGCTACAGACAGCCACTGTAACAACTCCACTTAACACAGTTCCCTACCTAAGTTGGTCGAAACCAACTACAGCTTGTTGGCATCTCAAGGGGAAATAAATCACTTTATAAAAAAATAGGTAAAATTATAAATACCTAAACTGGGACTGCCAACGGAGGGGTTCCCAATCGGTGGTAGGCAACAAGTCAGTAAGTAAAAAGCGCAAACAATAATAACAGAACCCACTGGGCCCACGCACCGCGTAGAGCGCGCATGCTGCTATAAGCAGTTGTTTTGACATGCGCGGCGACAGGCGCAGGCTACTGTAATTTGGTTACAGCGCATACATTTATATATATAAAAATACTTAAATGGGAAATAAAACGCGATTGAAAGCAGGTGTAGTGACCACTTAAGAAACGAATTGACAATGTTAATTTAATTAGCCTATGCTGCTACACACTATCCGCCACACCTCCCCCACCAGTCCGTAGCTGTCCCCAGCTAAAGGCGAGCAAACACACCATGGCGGGTGTGCAGTTTCTAGCGGAGCACCTTACCTATGAAGAAAAAACCCTTTTTAATGTAAGAACATGGTGTTAGCAGTTAGCGGCTAAACACCTTTAGTAAATTTCTTGCCTCTTTAACTAAATAAACACAAAAAGACTAGTACATATACACACACAACAATTACGAGTAACAATTACAAAAAAGAAACTAGTAGAGGTAACATAGGTTACGATATCACAATACAAAATTAAAGCACAAAAATACAAGTATGACAATTAAGAATTACACGTAACTAGTAAAGAGTATCATCGGAAGGCATCAGAGGTATCGTTGGCTTGTAGCTTGAGCAAAAATTATAGAGTCTGTATCACTTGAATTAATATTTTTTCTTAAAAAATGTTTGTGACGGCGAGTAATGAATAAAAATTATTGTTTGTGGACGACAGAGGAAAGAGAATTTTTATTGTTCATCCATATCTTGTGGAGACCCTTCTTGACTGTCGCTGTCGTCACCAGGTAAGGGTCCACCTTCCATCTCTTCCTCTGCCGGTTGATCAGTAGCGATCTGTTGAATCACCTGGGCGCAACTCGGTGGAAGGTCCTGGGAGAAACTTGCTGTACTCGCAGAGGCCTGAGAGATCGTGGCCTCCGCCTGGGTGGACTCTTCCGCAGACACTACAGGACTGGGAATGGTTTTGGCCGACGCCAAAGTGGCGTTGGATGGTGGCCGGGGTCTGTGTGCTTCGATCGGGACCAGCAACGGGTGCTGCTCGTCGGGATCGCAAAACACTACCCAAGGTGTGGGACCCGAGCGGTCGAGGAACATGGCTAGGTTCCTGCGAAGTGGTGGAATATCCCCGGCACATGTTTCTTGTAGACGCTGTAGGCGACGTTGACGCTGCCTCTCCTCTTCTTGGAGCAACGGAAGACAATGCAGGTGAGTGCACTGAGGTTGTCCGCAATGACGACCCGCTGGTAATTGACCCATGTGGAACAAGGGATTCGCTAAATTAAAGCAACAATAAGTAAAAATTCAACGATTGCCTTTGCTACTGTACCCGTACCAATAACATATTTATTATTTATTTACACTTTGTAACAATTTTATTTGAAGTACAAGTATGTACAAACACACATAAATGTAAAGGAAAAGAGAACTAACTAAGAAAATTACAAAAGCGTTAAGTAAATGCAAATAAAAACACTAAACAGATATAAAAAATGGAAAAATTAAAGATATTTTAAAGGATTAAGGAAAGTAAAATTAACACACATTGTAAGAAATACAGTGGTTACAACAATTATATACCGATTACAAAATAGTAACACATTAGCCAAAGGATTTGCAAAAATGGCTTTTAACCTGTATGACGTTGCAAAAATTGCAATAACCGTTTAATTTAAAGTTTTTCGAAAGTTATTGGTATGGCAAGTAGTGTAAAGGTTTTGTTTTGTTGTGCGAATACGTTACGCTGTCGTGTGGTGTAGCACTGTAAAAACAACAGAATTAAATAAAATACAACCTATCAACTTATAGATCCATGTGTATTCAATTTCAATCCGTAATGTACTTAATTCATTCACAAATATTATGTACACGTAATTTATACTATTATATCGCATTTTCATGTGGTTGGCCAAACCACTCTACTGTGAGCGCTTTTATATGGTATCTCTGAACCATATTTTTTAAATTTTTACTTTTTCACAATACGTTTTATTTATACCGTTTTTATTCATATTCAAAAACATTTTCTCAGGGCCCATTGAGTTGTATTCCATTGAAATGGGTTGATCAGACCCTGGAATATCCTCACTCAATAAATTTTACCTCATATTCCATATATACAACTTCCAGTGTTGTCCCGTCACCTGGTTCAATGTTTCATATGTCGATGAAGATTGTGATAAGGGACTCCCAAAAGATGATATTGGTTGTGGAGCACCAACTCTAAAGGTATTAGAAGGAAGTGGCAGCCTAGGCTGAGTTTAAGCTAGCGAAGACAGGTGTAACATGGGAGCAGGGGAAGTGATAATAATAGGTTGTGCTGGCCTTGGTTGTACCTGCAGCGGATGAGGGATTCGGAGAGCTGGAGGTGCGGGTGATTTTGAAGGTGGAGGATCCCCCAAGGTATGAGATAACCGCAATGATGGAAAAGTAGCGGTTTGCGAAGTAACAGTTTGTGTTACGTTTGTTTGTGAAGGGGTTGGACCCTGAAAAATTTGTGAGCCGTGTAGTTGGTGTGGAAAGACGGCAGGTAACCTGTAACCAGTGGGATACTGAAACTGTGCCTCTCGCTCTCTGGAATCCTCAATTGCTGACATCATACAACATATTTGTTGAGCGCGAATGCTTGCTCTGATATTTTGTTGGGCTTCCTGCTGAGACACAACCCCAAACCAAGGTGCACTTTGGAGAGCAGAGCCACGCGCAGTCGGTTGACCATGACCTGTCATACCCTGGGTTCCGTTAAACACCGTTGTCATACCCGAAGCTTGAGGGGTCAAAGTAACCACGACGGGGCGTCCTCTACCTATGAAAATGGGGGCGTTACTACCTGCTTCTGGTTCTTCCTGGGTGAGGGTCCGCTGGGTAGCCATCACGACACCGATTGGTCAAACCCTTTGAGTAGGGGTTTGTCAGTTTTCGAAATGCGGAAGTGACCGCCAAGTACCTCTACTGGTTGATCTTGGGGTTCTGTAGTTTTTGGTACCTTTGTAGAGTCTAGAGTGGTGTCTTTACTACCTTTGCTATCTAATTTACGTTTTAGTGGTTTATGTACGATCGGCTTTCTTGGGGGTTCTTCCATAGTAATTACAACTGAAGACTTGTACAAAGGTGCCAAACCGAGAAGCCCGAGATCAACCAGGTAGAGGGTCTACTTGGTGAGTCACTTCCGCATTCGAAAATCGACAAACCCCTACTCAAACAACCAATCGGTGTCGTGATGGCTACCCAGCGGTTATTCGCCCAGGAAGAACCAGAAGCAGGTCGTGGCGCCCATTTTCATAGGTCAAGGACGCCCCGTGCGTGTTGCTTGCGCCTCAACTACGGGTATGACAACGGTGTTAACGGACTGAGGAGTATGACAGGTCATAGTGAACCGACTGCGCATGGCTCTGCTCCAAAGTGCACCTTGGTTCAGAGAGTTGTGGCTCAGCAGGAAGCCCGACGAAATATCAGAGCAAGCATTCACACTAAGACAGAATATGTTGTATGATGTCGCATTGAGAATTCCAGAGCAAGGGGCGGCGTATCCCACTCGTTACGGGTTATCCATCTTTCCACACCGAGATTTCCTAGGCTCACAGAAAAATTTTCAGGTCCAACCCCTTCACAAACAAACGTAACACGAACTGTTACTGGCAAACCGCTCTTTTCCATCATTGCGGTTATCTTCATTGCTAAGAAATCCTCCACCTTCAAAATTAGCCACACCTCCAGCTCTCCGAATCCCCTCATCCGCTGCAGGTCTGCAGACCAAGGCCAGCCGCAACCTATTATTATCACTTCCCCTGCTCCCATGTTACACCTGTCTTCGCTAGCTTAACTCAGCCTCCACTGCCACTTCCTTCTAATACCTTTTAGAGTTCATACTCCACAACCAATATCATCTTCGGAGTCCCTATCACAATCTTCATCAACATATGAAACATTGAATGGG
>JASAMX010008630.1:0-12661 GCA_030248175.1 Microlaimidae sp. YZB2_3
TATGTACTCATTCAGTTTCATGTTGTCATTGACGAACATTTTCACAAAAGAGTTTAGAATCGAGACAATCAGGCAAATCATTGATATAAATTAGGAAGAAAAGAAACCCTAGAACATTTTCTTGGGAAACTCCATTTTTGAAAATTATATAATTATAAATTTTTTTTTTAATTTTATTACAAAATCTTAATTTTTTTAAAATGAAAATCGGAATATATTTGCAATCAACTCACTTATCTTTACATTTGCGGTTTAATTTTATTTTACGATGTATTTGTTTGTTTTTTACGCGTTAAGGCTCAAATGCTTGACAAATATATTTAAAAAATTTGTTTTGTTGTGTTTAATATGTATAAGAATTTTTAGCTCTTTTTGAATAAATACAAACTCGTTATATATTTCATTTGTATTTGTAAACCTTTCATTATTTGAGCCAAATTTACCATATCTTTTTCATTAAAATTTTTTGTAAATTTAGGATTTATGGTCTAAATATACTTGCAGTTTTTTTAATGGTTGTTACTCAAAAAAACAAAAGGAAACACAAATCAATGCAAAAAACATATATAAAATTAATGTTTTTTAATACATATAAATTGATTTAAGGTTTTTTGATTACACAAAGATAAATCTAACAAATGACCGCTACTGTGAGTTTTAAAATCTATAAACTGGTAAAAATTGTTTTCTAGACCATAATCTAAAAGTTTATTGTAAGTTTATTCTGTGTTTAACATCGGTGGAGTTTGCCATTTTATCAAAAAAATTGTGGTCTCCCGAAAATATACAACTTTTACAAACAAAGAAAATAATTTAAATTAACCATCTAGTTCATGTATAACAGTTTCAAATTGTGACAAGAAAACTTTGGCGGACAAAATTGGAACTTTTATAGAATTATATAATATAATAGAACTAAATATATAAATTCTAAATTATTATTATTTGAATTGCCTATTGGATAAATAGCAATACTTTTTATTAAATTATATTTATTCAATACACTTACTTCGGTGGTTTATTTGTATTTTTTTACTAATTTTTTATACACAACCCAACTCCTGTTGTATTTATCCTGCCTTCGCAGAAAACCTAGTACAAATTATTGCAATTATGTACCGCTAGAACGTTACGACGCTTCTTGCATCGTACAATTGCAGTCTGTATAATCTAAAACAAAAAAGTGAGTTAGTTAAGCCCGCATGGCGCAATATTAAACTTGCAGAATGGTGAAACGTAAAAAAAATAAATTGTACAAGTGTTCAATCAATGATTAAGTACTTTTCACGTTGCTATAAATACAAATGTTTATAAAAACACAAAAAATCTTTAAAAATTTAAACAGCAAAAGGTTTTTTTATACTTGTTATTTAAAAAATTTAAAATCAAAGTTTTTCCTGCCTTTAAAACAATCATTCATGTTAAACATTGGTGTCACATCTTTAAGCGCTTGTTGTATATATTAAAAGGTTTTTTACAGAAAATAATAATACATTAAAAACCGTAGCATTTAATAAAGTTTTTATTTTTAGCGATGTCAAATAAATTAAAACCAGGGTGCGCGTGCGCGGCTCTTACAAACTTTTTGTGACGATATATAAATTTTAAATTTTGTCGTCAGTCTACACCATTTTAGTACTATAATTTTATAATCACATTGTGGCTAAACAGCTCATCTTGTTACATTGTGTAAGTCTATTCAAAATAAGTATATTGAAAAACTCATAATTTCTATAAACATACGGAATAATTGGTTTTATCAAAACCATCCCTGCAGAATGCTAATTTTGGAGCTTTTATCAAATGTTGATAATGATTAAAAATTATATTTTAAATTTTTTTGTTATCAAAAACGTCAAAAATAAAAACGTCTAAAAATGCAGTTTAAATAACTTAAAAAACATATTTAAGCTTAACCCTTTCCCGTGTTGGCTTGAAGCAGTTGTGATAGCTTGAAACAGGTGTGACAAAGGTGTTGCGGATACATAGATAATAATACACCACTAAAAAACTTGTTTGTCAGTTCAAGGCATATTTGTGGTGCCCGCAGTAATATTTTTGTATCTGTTACACGCTCTTCACATCTTGGTGAAATCTCCAGCTTATCACCATAGTTAGGCCGGGAAGGAGGAGGGAAGGGGGGATTCAGGGACAATTATACTCCCTCCCCCCAAAAAAAATTTTGAAACTGCTGACACCACACCTTCCCCCCCCCCTTAAATTCTTACAACACTGAGTGAAAAAAAAATTTAATAGCTGAAATTAAAGATAGATAAAAATAATGTGTATTATTGTTTAAAGGCAGGAAAAACTTTGATTTTAAATTTTTTAAATAACAAGTATAAAAAAACCTTTTGCTGTTTAAATTTTTAAAGATTTTTTGTGTTTTTATAAACATTTGTATTTATAGCAACGTGAAAAGTACTTAATCATTGATTGACCCCTTGTAGAATTTATTTTTTTACGTTTCACCATTAAAAAAACTTAAATATTGCGCCATGCGGGCTTAACTAACTCACTTTTTTGTTTTAGATTTATACAGACTGCAATTGTACGATGCAGAGAAGAAGCCGTAGTAAGGCGTTATAACAGTACATGATTTTGCAATAATTATTTACTAGGTTTATTTGTGAAGAAGGATAAATAAAACAGAGTTTGGGTTGATGTATAAAAAATTAGTAAAAAAATACAAATAAACCACCGAAGTAAGTGTATTGAATAAATATAAAATTTAATAAAAAATTATTGCTATTTATCCAATAGGCAATTCAAATAATAATAATTTAGAATTTATATATTTAGTTCTATTATATTATATAATTTTATAAAAGTTATAATTTTGTTCGCCAAAGATTTCTTGTCACAATTTGAAAACTGTTATACATGAACTAGATGGTTAATTTAAATTATTTTCTTTGTTTGTAAAAAATATATAATTTCGGAAAATCACAATTTTTTTGATAAAATGGCAAACTCCACCGAATTTTAAACGCCAGGATAAACACACGATAAACTTTTTCATTATGGTCTAGAAAACAATTTTTACCAGTTTATAGATTTTAAAACTCACAGTAGCGGTCATTTGTTAGATTTATATTTGTATCATGAAAACCTTAAATCAATTTATATGTATTAAAAAACATTAACCTGTGTGTTTTTTTTGCATTGATTTGTGTTTCTCTTTTGTTTTTTTCGAGTAACAACCATTAAAAAAACTGCAAGATATATTTAGACCATAAATCCTAAATTTACAAAAAATTTAATGAAAAAATATGCAAAATTCACTCAAATAATGAAAGGTTTACAAATACAAATGAAATATATAACGAGTTTGTATTTATTCAAAAAACTAAAATTCTTATACATATTAAACACAACAAAACAAATTTTTTTAAATATATTTGTCAACATTTAACTTTAACGCGTAAAAACAAACAAATATGCGTCAAATAAAATTAGAAATTCGCAAATAGTAAGCAGTTGATTGCAAATATCCGATTTTCATTTTAAAAAATTTTGTAATAATTTAAAAAAAATTTTATAATTATATAATTTTCACAAATGGAGTTTCCCAAGAAAATATTATTCCTTCTTTCTCCTCGTAAATTTTCAAGGTTTGTGTAGTGTATGTGTTAATTAAATCCTAGTGTTTCAGACAGCAGAACAGGATATTACAACACTCAGTTTTATACTATAAAGCCATACCAGTTCATTTATTTTAATTAGAAATGAATATAGATGATACCTATATACTTTTTTTCTTAATGTGCCTTAACTGGGTGGCAGAGGAAATAGAATTAGAATCAAGCTAGTTATATCCACCCCTTCCAATGACAATTTAAAAATACCGAAATTCTTCTTAAAATTCATATGTTGTCTTGGATTTATGTGGGGGACTTATTCCTTCCAAGAATTCCTAAATTGCTGAACTCCCACCCTCGTCCCCTTGAACTTTAAGCGGCATCAGTACTAATAATTGGCTATTTGGGTAGGGTACGGGACGGGGTCTTTGGAACCACAAGCAGGGAACTTGGAGCCATCCGGGTTTCTTGGGAACTTGGAGCCTTAAAGAAAAAATGGTTTGGGGTTAGATTTAAGTTTTGCTTAGGCTTAGGTAAACGTTTTACCGATTTTTACTTTTGGCTCCTAGTTTCCAACTTGGGGCCCCAAGTTCCCAATTTAGGGCTCCAAGTTCTCAACTTAGGGCTCCAAGTTCCCAACTTAGGGCTTCAAGTTCTTCACAAACGGCTGCCAAGTTCCCTATTTTTGGCTCTAAGCTCTAGCTTCAAGTTCCCAAGGCTGCATTGACCCTAAATCTTAGGTGGGGGAGGTCATACTCCACAAAATATGGGAAATTATTTTATTATGCGAAAATTTCCGTAATTTTTTATGGCTATCCGTTATCCGTACTTCCTAAAATCCAGAAAGCTGACCACCTATGCTTTGGAGTTGTGCTAGCAAGCAAATTTACAACTAGTAAGTTAACTAGTAAGTTAATGGTCCAAAATTTTAAACTAGTAAGTTAATTGCTCAAAATTATCAACTAGTAAGTTAACTAGCCGGAAAAACTCACTAGATAATTAGTTAACTAGTAAGTTAACTAGCGCAACTCTACTATGCTCAGTGGCGTGCCCAGAATTTCATTTTGGGGGAGGGCGGTCTGGGGGAGTAAATACTAACCCTAAAAGAGGGTCTGGGGGGAGGGAGCAGCCCCCCAGAAATGGGGAGTTTGGGGGGCGAGAGCCCCCGACGGGGTCAAGGGGCAGAGCCACTTGTCAGGGGATCCGGGGAGTTATCGGCCCCACGAGGAAGAAAATCGCTAAAATACATTAGAAATGTTAATTCCTAATGATACTTATTACAAAATTTAAGGTTTTTTATCCCTATATATTTAAAATATGTGTTTAAAACGTTAATAAGAGGTTAATGGTGTTTATAGTAGTTTTATTTAACATGTATGTATGCCTTAACTATTTGAATGGCATAATCAATTTGAAATCGAAAAACTAAGATAAATGGTCAATTTAAACTACCCGCGAAGCAGGGAAAATTTGGTTTTTTTGACTATTAATATGATTTTGGAAGGCATCAGGAAAGTTTCTGTATTAATATTAAAGAAAAATAATTTTCTCTCTCAAAATTAAAAAAACGTAAGGGTACTTCCCCCCTTACAAAAAAATCCGGCTTCGCCGGATTTCGGGGAGGGCGGCCGCCCTGCCCTGCCCCCCCCCCTGGGCACGCCACTGCCTATGCTCTATACAGTAGTAAAATTTATACATAATAAAGCTTTAAAGAGTTTTTTTTGTTTCATTTCATAAAACACAAAATAAATTAATAAGCAAAAAAGCAAGGCGCCACCACCCTCTTTGTTTTCTAGCGGTTAAGCGGTTTTTTAATATAAACGCTGACTTGACTGATGACTAAACATTGATTGTAAGATTCTAAAAAAACATAATATAAAGAGAACTATCAAAACTTTGTTGTTTTTATACAAACTTTTTGTTTTTACATAAGGATCAGATATAGTACTCTATGAATAGATACAAATCTACCGCTATTTTAGATTTATTTACAGATTTTAGGATTTTTTACTATTTTTTACTGTAAAGCGTACCATAACGTAGCGAAGATTTCAGTAGTTATGTCTACGCGCGACATTATATTTTTTATTTGCGTAATTTTTATGAAACAAAATTTTGCTTGTTTGTAATTTTAATTAAGACGTATTTTAGGTATATTCAACTAAAGCTTACTCAATAAAAGTTTTGAAATTTAATATAACAAATGTTTAACATAATATTTTATTGTATTTGACATTTTGTGCTCCGTCTGGGGTGGGGATTTCCTTTCGCTATTTATTACTGGCTTTTCCCTTCTTTTTTTCTCTTTTTTTCTTCTTTTTTTCTCTTTTTTTCTTCCCTGCTTGCCTTCCCCATTTTATTACCCCCCTGTTTCAAAAAAGTTGCTCCCCCGTGCCCCCCTCCGTTTTGGAATTGCCCCCTCCCCCCCAATAAAACCTCGGGGGAGGCGAGCACAGGTCTGGTAATAACAGATATTGAGATGCTTACAGCTTACGCGGTATATTTATTATAGTATAAATTTTTATTATCTTCAAAAATTAACAATCAGCTAGTTAAAATGCTTAGCATTAAGAATTGTTTTATTACATGCAAATAAACACTCCGCGCGAGGCGCGGAAAAAATTTTTTTAGCCTTTTATAACGTTTAGGATTTGGACCCCCCCTTTTCGAAAATTTTGTTCAGGGTTAGCAGACCTGTGCACGGTCTGAAAATGCCCCCCCCCGTTTTATTGGAGGATTTGCCCCCCCCCCCCCCGTTTTATTGCCCCCCCCCCCCCCGCCAAAAAATGAAAAAGTACCCTAAAAATATGACGCCATTTTTGACCTATGATGACGCCATCATCGCGAATTTTTTGCAGTTTTTAGCCTATTTCAATGTATTTTAAGCCATTTTAGACCTATTTTTACCTTATTTCCGCTTTTTTTGTCCCTTTTTTCTCTTTTCCCTTCTTTTTTTCTCTTTTTTTTCTCCTTTTTTCTCTTTTTTTTCTTTCCCCCCTGCTTGCCCCCCGTTTATTGTCCCCCGTTTCAAAAAAGTTGCCCTTCATGCCCCCCCCCCCGTTTTGGAATTGCCCCCCCCGTTTTAACCCCGTGGGGGGGGGCAGTGCACACGTCTGGGGTTAGACTCCTCCCACTTTCCGAAATCCTGGCAACCCTCATGTATGCACATCACACTATTTGCAATTAAATTGTCACCATTTTTTATAGCAGAGAACAATGTAAATTCCAGAGTCAGTTATCAGATAGAAATTTTTCTAATCCGGTTCTTTTCGATTTGGTGTCTCAAAACGCTGGTTTTTGTGGAAGCATAAAAAATCTACCCTCGGCTATGGTATCGCCTTTATCTTTTGGTAAGAATTGGATTTAAAATGATAAATAATTAAAACATATCTTTGTTATTAACATAAAATATTTTGCGTGTGAAGTTGGTGTAAAAATTGTTTTGGGTTTAATATTCAAGGATTTAACCAAAACGACATATAGCACGCAAGGCAATAATATTTTAATAAAGGCTTCGGTTTGGTTAAAGCTCATATATTAGTTTATAGTCGACTTAACTACGTTGCATGTTTAACGGTCTTAAACGGATAGATGCGGTTTTTAGTAAATAACTTATATCGAATACAAACTTTGTCCTAACTAAATATTTAGGTTTCATTGCGGTTTGTGAAGTAGGTTTTAATGTTTACAAATTAAACATTTTTAAAACTTTATGTAGTTATAGAAGATCATAGATAATTTTTTAAAAGTTACAAAAAGTGTGGATCGCGTTTCCTTTGGACTACTTAGATTTTCATTGAGAATGTCCGCTTGCAAACATATTGAACTTAAAACATGTGGCAGTATATAAGATTAGACGAACTGGCAAATGACCCTCGTCCTTTCTTTGCTTATTTTTTATCTTGGTAAAATTTATGGAAGTCTCTGTGGCTCACCTCACACGCCCTTCGCTTGCACATCTATCATCCCGCAACATTCCACTGACGCCTGAAATCCAGAGTCCATCCCATCAGACTCAGACGGAACGTCGGGTGTCACATTCATAAACTTTAGCCATTCGTAAAAATTCGGGTTCATTTGCATTGTAGCGGTAAAGTAACAAATGAATTTTAGGGTGGGTAATTATAATGTTTAACATTTATTTGTTTTTTAAAATATTTGAAATGCGTTTTGCTTGGGTGGTATTTTTCAAAAACACCACTAATTCGAAACTTATTGATTGAAATTCAATTTATAACGACCTAACCTATGGACTGTAAAACCTTAGTTTTCCTAAGTAGAACCCCTAAAATTAAGTTAAACTTTATAATTACGTCATAAAGTTTTATTTAGTAGTGTGTTTTTTAAAACCATTCGCTATGGCATGGGTCATCCGCTTGACTGGTACTATGTATAGAGAAATCAACTTTGGCTTGTGCAGTTTTTCATAAAATAAAAATTTGGGGCCCATATGATAACGAGTTTTAAAAACGCCGTTTATCATTACATATATTATGAATTTAAAAATTATGCTTATTTTAAGTACGATGAATTGGAATTGTAAATATATATAAATTATACAATATACAACACTATATTGTCCACTGTACGACAGCAATTACTATCCCGTTTATTTTTTGAAAAGCAAATGGACCGAAAAATTTGTTTGTTAAAATAATGTTCGAGTGCAAACTTTCTTTAAATATTTTTTTATAAATCGGTGATAAATATGTTTGCTTTTTTAATTGTTTATCAGGTGACCTTAATTTTTTTGCTATTATTTTTTTTAAGCTGAGTTTTTTTTATTTTAAGACGACAAAGTTGCATTTTCTTATAGACTAGTTCTGAATAAGTATCTTTTACTTTACGAGAGAGTGTACAAAAAGAAAACAAATAAAATTTGAAAAAAATCTTAGTTTTCTTAGTTTCTTAAGTTTAAACCTATACTTTATAAAAATTGCTACACGATGATATGTTTCACTACTTTAAATTGCTTTATTATATCATTTTGTGCCAAATAAATTTGGTTTTTTAATAAAAACATCAAAATAGTTAGAAATCATCACTAAAATAGTACTTTCATGACCAATGATTTCGAATTAGTAAAAATAAAGTTCAAATTTGTGCTTTGAAACTAATTTTAAGCCTACATAAGTTTTTTTTAATGTTATGGTTGTAAAACTATTCAAAATTTAAAAAATAATTTTAAAAAGTCAATTCCAAACTTTTAAATTGAGAATTTTCTGTGATTGAAACATTTTTAAAAACTGGAAACCAAGCGCGCCAGCAGTGCCGTGTTTACGAAGCGGCAAAAACTAAAAATCCCCGAAAACTGCTTTTGTAATATTAAAAACTATTTAAGAAATTTCGAAGAGAATGGGTCGAGATTTTGAACAAATAAATATTTGAAATATTTTAAACCGTAAAATGCACCACTCGCTCGCTGTTTCTTAATTTCCCCCTACATATGATTGGCGCTAGTAGTTATTGTATGTACCCTCTTCCTACACTAAAAAACCTTTATTCAGAACTAGTCTATAGATTTGTGTGATTTGTGTTTTTGTGTTCTTATCTCTTTTCGTGATAAGAACACCTGTGTAAGAACTTAGTTTAAAGCTGCAGTATTCGTTCATTTTTTTTTGGAATTAAGTTTGCTAGTTTGTAGCATTGATTGTTTATTCAGTGGTTTTTCATAAGATTTTCACTGGATTAAAGGTGTGAACTTAGTATATTTACTCTACCAATTTCAAGACAATGTTAAAAAAGGTCGGTTGTCTTTTAGCCTCGGTTTTAATTATTTACAGATGTTTTTTAAACGTTTTGTCGAGAACGTTTTTTTTGTTTTTTTTATTAGTGTAGAAAACGAATTTTTATGTTTGATAAATGCGAACACATGGCGCTTTAGACTCCGCGAGACATTTACTTATTTTTCAGCAATATTTTTAATTGTATAACAATGTAAATATTACGTGTTAGATAGGCAACGATTCAGGTCTGTGCTGTGGTAGATACTGTTACCAATTGAGATTTTGTTTTAAGAAAATATATTCACTTTTTTTAAAATTATTTGTTTCTCTAAAATAAGATTAGAAGTGTTTTTGGTATTATTCCGTTTGTTAAAATTGGAAATCGCTTATTTGTAAAATATTTTTACCTAGAAAACTAGAATTGTTTTTGTAAGTTTTAAATTAAGAATTGTATCTAAACTAAAATTCAAAATGGAAAAGTGTGATAAAATTTGAATTTATAATAAGATTTAACCATGTCCACCCTCAAATCTTTTGAAATCAGTTAAAACTAAAAAAAAGTAACTTTTTCCGAATGTTCAGCAGTGAGCACGCTTGAAAAGATGGCTCTTACAGTTGCGACAATGGTTGTTTCGGAACAAGAACTAGTGGAAAGAATAGCTATAAGATTCTAGGAGAAGCGGAACGGCCGGATCTCCCGCTGTCGGCTGCCCCACCCCCTTCTCACCCCTCCCCTCTTTTCGCCCCCCCCCCCCTCCCCCCCTAATAACGCCACTGATCGTCGGTGAATAAAAACTTTCGTAGTGCTTTATCTGGTAGATCTAACAAAGGTTCTGGTACTCGGTGGAAAATTATTTTTAAAGCGAGAGGGTTCATTTATGCAAAAAAAAAATCAAAACCTTAGAAAATTAAATTGTATTTTTTAATTTCACAAAGAATAAGCGGAAAAATCAGTTTATTTGTTAGTTTTTCGTGATTTTCAATGTAATTGCTAATGTTTTAATATTTTAGACACCTTATCCTCTGAGGAAAAATCAGAATCAGGACCTCTGGATCCCCCCAAGAACAAAAGTCCCACATCCAGAGATTTTTCGACTCTACGGTTGGAAGCAATTTCCGAGGGGCTTTTGCGATATGCCGGTAATATTTTTTATCCATTGTTTTAGTCAGAACGCAGACATGGCGTTCCAACGCTTCATATGTTTTGTTTTCTATTTTTTTGGTTTTCAATTTTCATTCAACAGTTTTTTTTTATTTTTGATTTAAAAGTATTTAAATGAATTCCTTTTAGATAGAAATTCCATACTTTACCAGTTTTTGATATGACCAGACCAATCCGAAAGTATACATATAAAAACATATTTATACCCAAAATCAAACATATAAATCAATCATATAAATCATATTTTGGGTTGTTTTTTGGATTTTAAGTCTTTTTAAAAAGTTATGAGCCCATTTAAGACCAAAAATTTCTATTGTTCACTTGTGCAATTTATGTTGTAAAAAAATTATTTAAGCAACAAAAATATGAAAACTATGTTTTAACATTGTCAAAACTAAAGAACATAAAATTCTTATGGTCACATAGATGGACTATCAGCAACATGGGCAACATTTTTTGGCATGAAAAACTAATTCAACATAGTCATAGATGAGAAGGGGGGCAGGGTGGGGTCCACGGTCCACCCCCCTAGCCTCGAAATTTTGGGACCCCCCCTAGACGAAAATCTAGGGGGCCCCCCTCCCCCCAAATTTCCGAATTTTTTACCCCTGACCCCCCTCTAGAATTTGAAATCTGACCCCCCCCCTCGGGAAGTTTTTAGGTACTTTTTTTATACTAAATTATCTTACAAAAACGTGAATTTTCATTACATATTCATGCTTTTACATCCTTTTTATACCAGAATATCGCTTTTTATTCAATAAAATGTAGTATTATCCTATAAAAAGAACCATTATTAAAGTTATTATAGTTTAAAACTGTTTTGCTTTGGACACCGGACCCCACCTGACCCCCCTCTAGATTTCAGAATTTCGCACCCCGGATCGACCCTCCTAAAAAGCTAGGGGGGTCCGGACCCCCATGGGACATCCCTCCTAGAATTCAAAATTCGATTTACCCCGGGTAACCAGCCCCCCTAGCTTTCCCGACCGTTCTCATCTATGAACATAGTTTCGCTTAGTTTTGTTTTTTCCTAAGCAAAACTTAAAATTAAACTAAATTATATTCTGGAATATTTTTGTTTTTATTTATGTAGCTAAAATACTGCTAAGGAAATACCGCGAGGAATTTTTTTAAAATATTTATCTAGACCCAAGGTAATGTCTGAAAATGTTTTAAATTTTTAAAAAAATAGGGAATTTTTATAGTAGACAACTCATTCTCAATAAAAGAGCATTTTGATTTCCCAACTTAAAAAATTTTTGTCTGGCTTAAATGTATTGATAAGAAACAGTCGATAGCAAGCAGAATGTCAAATTTATTTTGGAAAAAATTAAGATGAATATCTTTATATTTTACAACCTATTTTCGCCAAAAGGATCTTCGGATTTTGCTACTTGACAAAATTTTTGTCTCTGTAAAACTATTGGTGAGATATAAGTCGATGAAGAGCAACAACATCATGGTATTGTAAATGAAACCATTAGTTTTTAACTTCCTGATGATAAAAATTATTTTTTGGGCCAAAATAGACATATATTATGATGTTTTCAGATGTGGAAATTTTATTATTTAAAATAAAAACAGCAGCTGTAAAAAAACCTTACCTTAAAACAAGGACATGATAACTAGTCTAAAAACAGTTTATCAAGATATTTTGGTGACGCAGATTTCGTATTGTAGACATTAGAGTTTTTTCCTAAAATTTTTTTTTGGATTTCAGTAATTAAAAAAAACATTGTCTATGGATTAGTTTTAAAGTATTAAAGAGAGCTTTTATTAATGAAATAAGAAATTCGATATTCATATGAACAAATTAATGTTTAAAAATCAAGGTTTGTACTCTTAATATAACAGAAAAATGTTTTCAGGGCTAGTTTTGCTTGACTTTTTTACTTTTACAAAATAGAAAAAATAGAGCTTAAAAATAAGCAGATAAAAAAGGGTTGTGGTTATAGCCGTATAGACATGGCTGACACGGGCTACTTGTACAAAAAATATTTAAAAGAGGCTTATTTTATTTTGTGCTCAAATTATTGTTTGTTTTTAGATTTAATAAGTTCGGAAATTTTTGATCTTTAAATGTTTTGTTTCTAATATTATACAAACATGAATATATTTTATTATCGAACATAAAAACAGTTTTAATAGAACAAAGACATTGACATTACACTAAACTTGTGACATATATA
>JASAMX010008631.1:0-16447 GCA_030248175.1 Microlaimidae sp. YZB2_3
AGTGCAAAAAAATTTTGTTAAGAAAATTTTGGGGGGTCATATCTCCTGAACCAGTGGAGGTATTTTGATGAAAAAATTTTTGTGGGCTATTGGGGGCAGGATTAATGTTTTTACAAAAAATTATCAAAATCGAAGACAAGAAAGTTTGACTCGGTACAGCACCTTTAAATCAATGATTTAAAGTAACTTTATTTGAAAACAGGAACTCTCTAATTCCCTCTAAATTTTAAACTGGTCTACCTCCGGTTGACTCCCCCCGCCCTCTAAAAATCTGGGTGGTACGCGTACGGACCCTCCCACTCTTGGACCCCTGTCCTAAGTTTAAAACATACATGGGCAAGTTGGTCCGGAGTGGGGGGGTTAAACCCCAAATTAGGGGGGGTTAAAATCCGAGAAACGCAAAATACCCATATCGTTTTTTTTTCTGGAGTGCATTTTACCCATATCGTTTTTCGATTTCAAAGAAAAAATAGGTAAAAAACGCTAATTTTAGGTCAAAAAGCCCTTTTTATTGCATTTTTGAGATTTTTATTGCTTAAAACAGTCATTTTGACCTCAAAACCTAAGTTTGGAGGCAGTTAGAAGTCATTTTAAAGACATTGTTTTTCTTCATTTTTCCAAAATTGGGGGGTTAACCTTTTCTCCACCCCCCCCCCACTTCTGAGTGAGGGGGGTTAAGCCCCCTTCTCAGTATTTGTGGGAGGGTCTAATCCCCCCCCAACCCCCCCCCCCCTCTCCGTGCCCATGTATGGTTTAAAAGGTACGTTTACTCTGGGTAGTCTAGTCAGTTACCCTTTCCTTAGCTTCCCGGTGCTGGCAATGCAACAACAACAAAAAACTTCCCAGCCCATGCTCACCTATGGTGTCAGTGCTGCCTCTGGACTTTGGAGGATATATCCGAAATATGTTTGATCGCCGCAAGCGGCCGAAAATTTTTAGTTAGTATCTCCCAAATACTCAATTTTTAGCGTTTTTTAGAACTAAGAGCCTCAAAGTTTGAAGAGCGTGTCCGAGGTACCGGTACCCCCATATTTAGGGGGAGAGATGTTGAGAGTTTTAAGATTTTTGGGGGAGTGGCATGGGCAGCCTCCCGGAGGGTATATTTTGGGGGTATACCCGACCCCCGAAATTTGGGGGTATACCCGACCCCCCAAATTTGGGGGGGAGGGTGTCCCAAAATTTTTTGGGGGTATACCTCAAATACCATATTTTTAGCGTTTTTAGTATTGGGACCCTCCAAATTTCAGGGGGGGTGTCCGGGGTACCTCCTAATTTTAGGGGGTGTGTCGGCTATAGTCGGGATTTTTGGGAGGGTTATAACCCCGCCAACCATAGATGGGCAGCCTCCCTTATTGTTGGGGGGTATACCCGACCCCCGAAATTTGGGGGTGTGTCCCAAAAATTTTTTTGGGGTATACCTCAAATATCCCATTTTTAGCGTTTTTAGTAGTGGGACGCCCCCCCCCCCCCCCCCCCCTAATTTTAGGGGGCTTTTCGGGGTACCCCCAAAATTTAGGGGGCAGGTTGCATAGGTGAGCACGGTTGGGGAAGCTAGGGGGGTGATTACCCGGGGTAAATCGAATTTTGAATTCTATGAGGGGGGTCCCAGGGGGGTCCGGACCCCCCCTAGCTGTTTAGGGGGGTCGACCCGGGGTGCGAAATTTTAAAATCTAGAGGGGGGTCTGCGGGTCAGGTGGGGTCCGGTGTCCGGACAAAAGAGTTTTAAGCCATAATAACTTTAATAATTGTTCTTTTTATAGGATAATACTACATTTTATTAAATAAAAAGCCATATTCATGTATAAAAAGGGTGTAAAAGCATAAATATATGATGAAAATTCACGTTTTTGGAAGAAAATTTAGTATAAAAAAGGTACCTAAAATTTTCCCGAGGGGGGAGGGAGGGGGTCAGATTTTAAAATCTAGAGGGGGGTCAGGGGTAAAAAATTCGGAAATTTGGGGGAGGGGGGCCCCCTAGATTTTCGTCTAGGGGGGTCCCAAAATTTCGAGGCTAGGGGGGGTGGACCCCACCCTGCTTCCCCCCCTTTCTCACCTATGGTGGGTTGTCGGCTATAATCGGGATTTTCGGGGGGTATAACCCCCTACCCGCCTATGCCCTCAACCCCCCCTGCCCACCTATGAGTATAACCCTCCTACCGCCATCTATGAATGAGAATAAACTCATTTGACCGCCCAAAACGCTATAATCAGCAATGTTGCTAGGATAAGGTTTCGTTCGATAAGGTTTCGTTTCGTTTGTGTGGCCCAACCTTACCGAAAGGATTTAAGAAAAAAAGTGTGAGTTGGATGCTGTGAAAATATAATATGTATAGTTTATTAACGTTTAATAAATTTTTGTAGGCCCTTCAACTCATATAGATGACGAGTACAAATGGGCTGGTGTTACAGACCCAAAAATTATGATTACTACGTCAAGAGATCCTAGCTCCAGATTAAAGCAATTTGCTAAGGTACATTTTTCTTTGGAAAATGACAGATTTTAGAAAATCCACAATAAGAATAATAACGTCGTTGTTACAACACAATGTGTGATTGTATGCTAAAAGATTCGCGTGTGTTTAAAAGATAAAAAGTCAAAATTACGAGTATTTTGTGGCGATTTTGACTCATGATTGTGCAGATGTGTGCTGGGGGCAATCCCAAAACGGGGGGAAGCAACTTTTTTTGCAACATAAGGCAATAAAACGGGGGAAAACAGGCGACAAAGAAAAAAAAGAGAAAAAAAGAAAGAAAAAGGAAAAAAGGGACAAAAAAAGCGATAATAAGGTAAAAATAGGTCTAAAATGGCTTAAAATGCATTGAAATAGGCTAAAAACTGCAAAAAAATTCGCAATGATGGCGTCATAATAGGTAAAAAAAATGGCGCCATAATTTCGGGGTACTTTTTCATTTTTGGGCGAGGAGGGGGAAATCTTCCAATAAAGCGGGGGGCCATTTCCAGACCGTGCACAGGTCTGCATTGTGTCATAATCGGAACGACTATATGAATGTTTAGGACGTAAAATGGATTATTTAAGTTTAAAAAGAATGTAAACATACTGACTTAATTTGAAATTTTCGTTTTTGGTTAAAAAAATTTCAATAAAAATCGTACCTAAAATTTTCTCGAGGTAAAGGGATGGAGGGTTTGAGCTCCCAAACCCTAAACTAAAGGATTTGGGAGCTCAAACTTTATTTTCTAAGAAGTGGTCCTATTCAAGGAACACTGTCACAAATCAAATTCCGAAAACGCCCTTAATGCACTACCCCTTTAATACAAAACCTATCTATCTTAAATTTATTATTTTGGTTTTTTCATGCCAATTCTACAACAATCATAAATTAATCGGTTCAATACCAAAAGAGCTGTATGATCCGGGCGTTATAGAAATTTGATTTGTTGTGACAATGCTCTATTAAACAAATTTTATTTTAGGTTCCATATTGCCGAATTAGATCTTGATAAGCTTGAAACTCAACACCCAAAAAATGATGTAAAAATGTGTTACAAAATAATTAATGGTTTAGTTGATATCAAACCCACAACATTTTTCACTGTTAGATTAGACACTCGTACGCGAGGAAATGGTGCAAAACTTGTTTTTAAGATTACAAAAAATCGTGGGTCCCAGTACTAAAAACGCTAAAAATGGGGTATTTTAGGTATACCCCAAAAAATTTTCGGGACACCCCCCAAATTTCGGGGGTCGGGTATACCGCCCCCAAAATCCGGGAGGCTGGCCAAATATGGTAATTAATGCATGGAACTCCCTACCCTCTAGCGTAATTTCATCAAACTGACTCTCTATTTTTATTAAATGGTTAAACAATTATTTTTATTAAATGTTTTGTCTTGTTTACCCTGCTTAACATTGTATTATTTGCTTATAATTCAAAATTACAAAAAACCATTGCAACAAATTATTTTAATTAACCCACTAATATTCCCTTTTTTGTTTTTGATATTTTGATATTTATTGATTGAGTTGATAAGTTGATATTGTCATTTATTTTCACGTATTTTACTTTAAATATTTTACTTATCTGTTATAATAATAACGTTTAAAATAAACATTTTTCATTTCATTTTATTAAGAGCACAGTGCGGGTATCCAATTGTAGGAAAAGGCTTTTTTCCACTGAACTGTTATGTCGTCATTACTACGGTAAAATAAGCCACTGTCATTGTAAAATACACGTGACTGTGACTTTATTCTGTAGTTAATAGGGTCCTGTTTTAAATTTAAATTAAGTCACAGACACACATATTTTATACGAACTGTGGCTCATTTTGCCGTAATAACTACGACGTAATAATAAAGTTTGTCCTTACCCAAATAAAATTTTGAGTATATCGCTGTTTTGAGGTGTCCAACAATTAATTTTTAGCGTTTTTAGTAGTTTAATTCTCAAGATTAGTGTCTTGTTGTGTTTTAAGTTCTAAGTTTAATTGCGTATAATAATAAATAAATCCAAGAAAGTTGAAAGTTTTATGTTTGTTATAATTTAAAATTTTTATTTTTTTATCATTAAACTTATTGTTGTTTTTTAGGAAATGAAATTAATATTTCCCAATTCTCAGAGATTAAATAGAGGTCATTACGAAATGGGTCAGCTAATTCAAGTAAGTATTATACAACAAATTGATAATAAGTGAAATATTTAAAAGTTGGTTTAAATTCAATGTTGTCGGCAGAATTTTTAAATAGGAGGCACACGCACAACACATCCATTGCTTTTTAAAAGTAATATAAATCTATCCAGCGCTTAACCTGAAACGACAGGAAAAATGCTTCCTCTGTGTTTCATTGTAAGAAGTATTGATGAATTTATTGGACAAGTTTTTCTCTATATCCCCTTGCTTTTATTGCAGTATCCTTCTATTCTGAAAATTAAAAACTATTAGTTTTTTACTGTTACAAAAACAATCCTTGGGTCGCTTTTTGATCTTTAGTTTAACAACAAACTCACTAAATTTGAAATGCGACAGGTTGGCCAAAATAAAAAAGGTTTAGTGCAATTCACACAAAATAGTAAAAGTTAATATAACTTCACAATTAATTGTAAACAAAACATTTCTTTTCTATTGCATTAGAAAATGTATGTGCATTTCATGTATTATAAAGTTAAAAAGATGAAACTGATGAAATTTTATATTATTTAAAAGTTATTTTTTATTGTCGTTTTTTTGTTATAGGCTTGTCGTGCCAATGAAGTTACAGATTTTATTTTGTTTCAAGAAACAAGGGGCAATCCGGACACAATGATTGTTTGTCACCTGCCATTTGGTAAGAAAAATCTCATGAATCGGTGTTCAGTGGCAATAGTTTTTCATTAACATTATTCTCCAAAAGTCTGTTGCTTGCAAACAATAGCCTCTAAATTTTTCATAACCATAATCTTTAATGCTAATGAATAATGTTACCCTGCAAACGACAGCAACCCCCACTAACCTAACTAAAAATTCCCCTTAGTTTTTTTTACAAAAAAAGAACGTGAATAAATTAGATGGGTGGGCAACTTTCCCTTAAAAAGAAAAATTTTGAAACTTTCATCAACATCTCAAAATAAGGCGGAACTCTGAACAGACACCAATTTATAGGCTCCTTTTATGTAGGCGCAAAACTCCTTTAGATACGACACAAGGCTTAAAGATTTAGATATTTGAAAATGTTTTTCATTTTCTGGATGTTTTTTTTTTCAGGACCAACCGCATATTTTACGATGAGCTCTGTGATAATGCGACATGACATTCCGGATGCTGGGAAAATGTCGGAACAATATCCCCATTTGATTTTCCACAATTTAAATTCTCAATTAGGAAAACGGGTGAGAAGACAAACAATTTTTGTGTTTTTTAGTTATAGAAAATTTTGTAAAATTCAAAGAACGCATTTAAAAAAATTGTCAAAAAAGTCATTTTTGGGGGGTCGTATCTTCTGAACCTGAACCAGTAGAGATAATATTTTGATGAACAAGTTTTTGTGGGCTGTAGGGAGCAGAGGTTAAGGTTTTTACAAAAAATCATGAAAATCGAAGACTAAAACTTTGACTCGGTACCGCACCTTTGAATTAATGATATAAAGTAACTTTATTTGGAAACAGGAACTCCCTAACCCCGTCTAAATTTTAAACTGGTTTACCTCCGGTCGACTCCCCCACCCTCTCAAAATCTGGGAGGTACGCGTACGGACCCCCCTCTCTTTGGACCCCCGTCTTAAGTTTAAAAGGCACATTTACTCGGGGTAGGCAGCCACCCCCTCCCTAACTTCCCGATGCTAGCAATGCAACAACAACAAAAAAGCTTCAATAATAATGCGACATGACATTCCAGATGCTAGGAAAATGTCATATTCCCATTAAATGGGTGTATGATATTTTGGGTAAATCAAATTTTGATTTTCCGCTATTTAAACTCTTATTCTTACCCCTTATCACGTCATTTTTTCTAGGGTTTTTTTAAATCGATTCTTAAGGGAAAAAAGGCAAAACCCTACTTTTTTGTCAAAAACATTTTTTGGCATTTAAAAGCTTTTTATTGCTTAAAACTCTCTTTGACGTCAAAAATTAAATTAGAAGGTAAAGTTTATTTTGAAGAAATAAAGAGTTAAACCCTTCCAGTCCTTTTTAACCACTTTTCAACCAATTCTGGAGGGAGAAAGAGTTCAACTCTCTTTTTTGAAGTTTAAGGGATGGGCATTATTTCTCCATGCCCATGGGATGGGTTTTTTTGAGAAAAACAAAATTGTTCGTTTGTCCAAATCATGTTTTCATGTTTTGGAGTCTAATTAATTCTCAATTTATAATGCCAACTCTACGTTTCCGCACTGCTCCACATTATAGAATAGAATTACGCCCATTCTATACTGCTAAACATAGGTGGGCAGGGGGTTATACCCCTCCCCGCCCCAAAATAAATTCCGATTATAGACGACACCACCTCCCCCCACCCCCCCCCCCCTCCCTCCTAAAATTTGGGGGTACCTCGGACATCCCAAAAATTTTGGGGGTCCTAGTACTCAAAACTGTAAAAATGAGGTAATTGAGGTATACCCCGAAAATTTTGAGACACCTTCCCCCAAATTTCGTGGGTCGGGTATAACTCATCTCGAAATTTTGGGACCTCCCCTAGACGAAAATCTAGGAGGCCCCCTTCCCCACAAATTTCCGAATTTTTTACCCCTGACCCCCCTTTAGAATTTGGAATTTGACCCCTCCCCTCTCCCCTTTCGGGAAATTTTTAGGTACTTTTTGTTTTTTTATACTAAATTTTCTTACAAAAACGTAGATTTTCATCACATATTCATGCTTTTACACCCTTTTTATACCAGAATATCGCTTTTTATTCAATAAAATGTAGTATTATTCTATAAAAAGAACAATTATTAAAGTTATTATGGTTTAAAACTGTTTTGCTTTGGACACCGGACCCCACCTGACCCCCCTCTAGATTTCAAAATTTTCCCACCCCCGGGTGGACCCCCCCATAGGTGTCCGACCAGCCTGGACTGCCTGGACCGCCCGCCCCCCCCCCCCTGAGGGCCGGTCCAGGGTACCCCGCCCCCCTCGCGCCCCTTTGGGTCCCTCCCGCCCCCCTAAAACCCCGGGCCACGCCGCCCCCCCGCCTGAAGGCGGTTTTTGACCCTCCCCCCCCCCTAACAGCTGTTCCACCCCCCCCCCCTATCTACTTAATGTGCGATAGGCATAAAAATCGTTTTTTTCGTGCGCGCGACTGAAAATATACAGGCTCAAAATTCGTGCGCGCACGAATTTCGTGCGATAACTTTATATACGTATATATTCCTCATAAATATAACAATAATTTTAGTGTTCTATACAAATTTTTATAATTTATAATAAACCTTAGGTTTTTTACAAACTGGTTGGTACGTTACATTAAAAATAAAAAAAATAAAATTCAGATGTTCGTTTTAAAAACAAACCGTTTTTTAAAAACGAACGGTCCGTTTTTTTAAACGACCGGTCCGTTTTTTGCGCTGCCGCCGTTCGTTAAACACTTGCCCGGCAAGTTGCCGCATGCAAAATAATGAAATGAAAACAAAATACAATGATTATTATTATTTATTATGTAACCGGAAAATAGAAGAAAGTTGGTCAAACTTTTACCGGAAGCAAAAAAAATCAACAAAAAGGTACCTCTTATAATATGTTAACGTTTTTAACAGTTTCCAAAAGTTTTTTTGGCAAGTCCAGGCTATTCCCCCCCCCTAAGTACCCCAGTCCAGGCTTCCCCCCCCCCCAAGGACCCGTCAGTCCCGGCTACCCCGGGGTCAAAATTTTGCTAAAATTTGGTCCAGGCTGACCCCCCCCCCGGGGCCTACAAAATGGAAAAAAATGGGCTCACCCCGGGGTAAAACCCCCCCCCCCCCCTAGCCGTCAGGGGTCGGACACCTATGATTCCCCTCCCCCCCAAATTCTAAGGGGGTTTAACCCCCCACCCCACTCAGAAGTGGGGGGGGGGGGGAAAAAAGGTTAACCCCCCTTAATTTTTAAAAAATGAAAAAAAAGTCTTTAAAATGACTTGTCTGCTTCCAGACTTAAGTTTTTAGGTCGCAATGAGTGTTTCAAACAATAAAAAGCTTAAAAATACTATTAAAAGGGTTTTATAAAAAAACTAAGGAAAAAACTTTTTTTAAAAAAAAACTAATTTATTACCACCTCACAGCACTATTTAAAGCAAAGTAAGCGAACGAATACAAACGTCCGTACACAAAATAAAACACTTTGTTCGGGGCCACATCACCACTCTTCCCCCCCTCCCATTTGATAAAGCCGAAATTTTGTTGTTTCTTTTTTAAATTTACAAGAAACAATTCTCATTTGCCTCAGAATCCTTGCCAAAGAAATCTTGGGTCACAGACCCGAATTTTTCAGCCCGGAAACTTATTTTTTTTTTTTTTTTTTTTTTTTTTTTTTTTTTTTTTTTTGGCCCGTCTGGTGGTTTTTCTTGATTTAGTCATTATTATTTTATTGATTACAACGATGCAATATAAAATAAAGTATTTGCAATTTAAATTTTTTTATTACGCGACACTTTCTGCAGTGGGTGGCCTCCCAGTGAAAATTAATAGAAACTGCCGAGAAATTCTGTATAATCGATGTAAAAAAACATAAAACGCGTTTAATGTTTAGTTTCGCGCCTTAATTTTTTTTATTAAGCTTTTCCGTAATCCCCGTTTTATGTCACTGTTTGCTAAACACCCTACTAAAATTTTTGAAGCCCTAAAATGCCATATTTTCTTCTCACGCGTTACTCCATCCAGTGCTAAACTTCAAACTAAACTTAAATTTAACTTTGTTATAGATATGAATTTGAATTCAACTAATTGATTTATATGTAAATTTTTGCTTAAAAATTAATAAATTGCAGTTTTAGTCGACTTTTATGCAGATTATTAATTTTATGTAGATTATTATTGTTTGCAGAATTTTAACAATTTGAATTACGCAAAAAAATGTAGTTAACAACATTAGCGAAAAGTATTTTTTTCAAAAGGGCGTTAGAGAGCAATATATCTTGCTCAGCAATAAAAAAAGATAGAACTTTGCAATATTTAGTTTTCTTCCAAAGGTGCCAGAGTATTATTATCGCCAGTGAAATGACAAAAAATTGTATATTTTATATTTTGAGTAGATGTGGTATTTTTGGTTTGCGACATTTTAGACATCATGTATACAAAAATGCGGTGGGATCAGATTTGGAATTAAAAGAAGTCGGCCCAAGATTCGAATTAAAACGTTAGTTTACTATTATGTACATGCAGTTTTGCCTAAAAAAGTTTTCACTATAATAATTATAAACGTTTAGTACGTAGATTTTGTGTTTTGATAAAATTTTAAAGAAATTTTTTCTCAAAAATTATTATATACGATTTTATTTTTTTTTAGATTTTATTAAATAAAATTTTAACAATTTTAATGCTGTATATGTAAATGTGTTGATTGTATTTTATGTGATCATCGTGTAATAAAACATTGTTGTTTTCAGTAGAAGTGATCATCGACTATGTAGGTATTAGGCCAAAAAGCCCTTTTTGTTGTATTTTTGAGCTTTTATAGCTTAAAAATCTAATTTAGACCTTAAAACTTAAGTTTGGAGATACCTAGAAGCATGGGCGTAGCCATGGGGGGGGTCTAGGTGTCTAGACCCACCCCTTTTGGGTCGGCAAAGGGAAAATTTGGAGTGAGACCCCTTCCCCTTTTTGGGTCGCCAAGAATAAAAATTTGGGGGTCTAGAACGGCCATTTTTTAAAAAATTTCCCGCGCTTCGCTCCGCTCAGCGCTCGCTTAATTATATAGTCTCCACTTTCAAATTCGTGTCACTTTGTTTTGTAATCTTGGTATGACCACGCTGGACCCACCCGATTCTTAAGGTTTTAATTGGTCTCTACTTCCAAATTTGTGTTACTTTGTTTTGTAATCTTAATACGACCACGCTGGACCCCTCTTTAGATTGTAATATAGTGGTATTAAAAATTTAAAGGATATGAGAAGTAATTTTAAAAACATTTTCTCGCACTTTGCATTGGGCAGCTGTAATTCAATGTACTCATTTTTAAGTTTTTACTTTTAAGTTTTTAATGTTTTGAAAATCGAAAATTTTAAGGTATCAAATTGTTTGTAAAAATTTTTTTCTTTGTTTTTTTGACTTATTTTTATTAAATAATAGGAAAATAATGAAGCATGTGACATAAACAAGGCAATAAACACTCCGCGCGAAGCGCAGAAAATTTTTTAAGCCCTTTTATAACGTTTAGGAATTGGGCCCTCCTGGACCTCACCCTTTCGGAAATTTTGTTCAGGGTTGGATCCCCCCTTTCCGAAATCCTGGCTACGCCCATGCCTAGAAAAACTTTTTTTCTTTCCTTCATTCACTTTTAAATGGGAGAGGGAACGCCCCTTCTCATAATTTAGGGGGGTAGGGTAGTTAACTTTCCTTGCCCATGTATGCTTAGAAGCATAGGTGAGAACGGTCTGGGGAGCTCGGGGTAAATCGAAGAATTCTAGAAGGAGGGTCCGGACCCCAGACCTGTGCACGGTTTGAAAATGCCCCCCTGCTTTATTGGAGGATTTGCCCCCCCCCCCCCCCCCCCCCGCGGAAAAATGAAAAAATACCCCAAAAATTATGACGCCATTTTTACCTTTTCTTACCGCATCATCATTGCGAATTTTTTTGCATTTTTTAGCCTATTTCAATGCATTTTAGACCTATTTTTATCTATTTTTGCTTTTTTTTGTCCCCTTTTCTCCCTTTTCCTTTCTCTTTTTTTCTCCTTTTTCTTTCCCCCTGCTTGCTCTCTCTGTTTCAAAAGCTCTGCCCCCGTGCCCCTCCCGTTTCGGAATTGCCCCCCATTATAACCCCGGGGGCGCAGTGCACAAGTCTGGGACCCCCCCTAGCTTTTGAGGGGGGGGGGTCGACCCGGGGTGCGAAATTTTGAAATCTAGAGCGGGAAACCATAATAACTTTAATAATTGTTCTTTTAATAGAATACTACATTTTATTATATAAAAAGCAATATTCTGGTGTAAAAAAACATGAATATGTGATGAAAATTCACGTTTTTGGAAGAAAATTTAGTATAAAAAAGGTCCCTAAAATATTCCGAGGGGGAGGGGGGGTCAGATTTCAAATTCTAGGGGGAATCAGGGGCATAGGTGGGCAGCCTCCCGAAATTTTGTTGGGGGAGGGGTCTACCCGACTATAATGGGATTTTTGGGGAGGGGGTATCGCAACCCCCCCCCTGCCCACCTCTGGTTAGAAGTGAAAATTACTGAAATTTGGGGGCAATGGGGAAACTTATTTTCGTAATAAGAGGGAGAATATAGACTATTAATAATTTAACAGAACTTAACTTAAAAAATTTTTTTTTTTTGAAAAAAAAATATAAAAAAGGTATTTTTTTTGAAAAAAAAATATAAAAAAGGTAATATTTTTTTTTGAAAAAAAAAATATAAAAAAGGTAACTGAGTAAAAACAATACGTGAACAAAAAAACTTTAATAGTTGCAAAGTGGACACCTTTTCTTAAATTTGCGGGATTAATGGAAAAATGAATAGCTTGTAATTTAGGTGAGCTCAGTATTTCCCATAAATAGATTAAGTTTTAGGTGAGCTAAGTATTCCCCTTAAATATTTTAAGTTTTAGTTGAGCTAAGTATTCCCCCATAAATAGATTGAATTTTAGGTAAGCTAAGTAATGTCCAACGAATAGTTTTAAGTTTTACGTGAACTAGTTTGAATTTTAAATAAGTGTAAGAGCCCAGTCCGGGTGCCGACAATAAACTTAACTGTCAAAGTGTATTAAAATTTAATTTAAATTTAAGTTAATTTAAAGTAGAAGTCAAGGGAGAGGAATTTATCTTACTTTAAATCCAGTTAAAATATTTATTGAAAAATATTTTTTTGTTTTAGTGTACTGTATAAAACTGGGGACTTTAGAAAATATCAATGCAGCAGAAACCGAATGGGTGTTAAGACCTTATATGAACACGGCAAAAAAACGACTGTACTTGTCTGTTCAAAACGATGAAGATGATGAAAATAATATGTGATATATCTAACATAAATAAAGATATAATTAAACAATCTTTCAGGATTAACAATTTACCACCAGCTTCATGCAAAGTAGTAGATAGTGCGCCATGTAACAGAACTACCGTGTAAAAAGAAAAAGTAAAAACAAAAGCACTGTAGTAGATAGTAAAAACGAAAGCACAATGTAATAAATAAAACAGACCTGTGCACGGTCTGGAAATGCCCCCCTTTCCCGTTTTATTGAAGGATTTGCCCCCTCCCCCCGCCGCCAAAAAATAAAAAAGTACCCTAAAGTTATGACGCCATTTTTGACCTATGATGACGCCAACATCGCAATTTTTTGCAGTTTTTAGCCTATTTCAATGTATTTTTAGCCATTTCAGACCTATTTTTACCTTTTTTTCGCTTTTTTTTTGTCCCTTTTTTCTCTTTTCCCTTCTTTTTTCTCTTTTTTTTCTTTTCCCCTCCCCTTGCCCCCCCCCCCCCCGTTTTTATCTGCCCCCCGTTTCAAAAAAAGTTGCCACCCGTGCCCCCCCCCCCGTTTTAACACCGGGGGGCAGTGCACAGGTCTGAATAAAACTAAAAATGTTTTATTAACTAAAAATAAACTGAAATATATCAGTAAAAACAAAAAAACTTTGGTGATTTCGTCTTTTGACTGAGCCCTGAATTTTAAATAGATGATATTAATGTCTGGAAAGAGCGTTCGCAATTTAATTCTTTTTAAAAGATGCACAGAAAAGACTAGGCTGAATATTATTACTGAACGGCTAATTAGCTGCGCGCAAACCACTTAAGAAAATAGTTTTTCAAAAAAAACTTTTTTCACAACTGCAACAAAAGTGAGTTTCAAAATTCGTGGGCCAAAAAGCTGCACATGCCATGTTTGACAGTAATGTCCATAGGCCGATGCAGTCTGTTTTGTTTTGTTTTTTTGAAAATATTCCTCTTTAAATTTGAAATCAACAATTAAAAACTAGCAGCTCCAGAAAATACGTTTTTATTTATGATAAACATTATCCAATTTGAATGCGTATTTTATAACTGCTTTCTTAATATACAATACAAACACTATAAAAATTTTCCCGGAGGGAGTACGGTGGCGCTCTGGTTGTGTCTCCGTAAAACTCCGTAATTGCGCCAGGCTGTGTAGCACATTTTTTTAAAATATGCCGTAAAACCAAAAATATATATTATATTATTAGTATTATATATTTTTGGTAAAACTGCTTCAAAATCATACCGTGCCAAGGGGACATAGAAAAAAAACTTGTGAAAAGACAATTGTTTAAAACATAATTTCCGAGTAGATTGTTTTCATAAATTATGGAGTGTTATAATTTAATTTAGATTATTTTTTTATGTGGCCTTGGCTCTGGGTGGTTGCTAACAAAAATTCACCAGTCTAAACAATTTTGTGATATTAATAAAATAAACAGCTTAAGGTAACACCAGTTATAACGTTTTTACTAAAAGTTAGATATCAAATTAGATATTAATTTTTGTCTGACAAAAGTATAGTGCGATCGAAAGCTCAGATTAGGATGTATCCAACGGTAATAGTTTCATCGTTTACCAAATGTTTTATTTAGAGATATAGTTTGATGAATTTAAAGCTCAAAAAACAGTTTTTGGCCATTTAAAAATTTTTTGCTTTTTGGCCATTTGATTCGCTCCCATCCCCCCCCCAAACCTCCACGCTTTCTACTTCAGAAAAGAGTTTTTCCTGCAATAATTCTTCTGAAGTTAAAAGCCCGCCCCGGCCCCTGCTTATAGAAAGCTAACGAAAAAAAGTGGGCAACTTTTAGATGTGGTTTGTAGCAAAACATAATTCAAAATTTAAAAAAAACAAAAATCGATGTTTTTAAAAGAAAAATCAAAAAAAAAATCCTGAATTATTTTTTTGTAATCAAATACAATTCAAAGTATTGATTAGACTTGTCTAACTATTTCCAAACTTTCATTAGAATCTGAGCGAATCAAATTTTTTAATTTTCATTTAAATTTTTTGATTTGACGCCGGGAAACTACATTTCTAAACGTTTGTTTAAAAAGTATCTTTTACGAGAAAGGGCCCAGATCGGCCAGTAAGGCGAGTGGTTAGAGTGTCGGACTCGGATTCTCGAACCCGCAGGTTGGAGTCTCTCGCAGACAATGTTTTTAACGTCGAATTTTTTTTTTTAATTTTTAACTTTTTTATTTAAAAGAAGTGTTCTTTATTCAAGATACCGCAAATGAAAAATGAAAAAAA
This sequence comes from Microlaimidae sp. YZB2_3, assembly GCA_030248175.1. Taxonomy (NCBI): domain Eukaryota; kingdom Metazoa; phylum Nematoda; class Chromadorea; order Desmodorida; family Microlaimidae; species Microlaimidae sp. YZB2_3. Next base: position 14,807 of record JASAMX010008631.1, read on the forward strand.
TAGAAGAATATTTTTGGTAATGAATTTAATGTATTTTTGACATGTATTTTATTGGTGTCATTTAATAATTGTGGACGATAATAATTTTTTAAGAAAAATGAATGTCAAAAATTGAATGATCAGGGGTGGTATGCTGAAGGTTTAATCCAACTTAAAATTAATCTGAGATTAGCGATTGTCAACACACAGTAAACATACTTACAGTATTGATTGAATAATCTAGGTTAACGGAGTTAATAGACTTAATCTCAGATTAAATCGCCACTAATCCGAGATTAGCGGGAAAAACCCGCAAATTTTTAATCCACCTCCGGAGGTGGTTTAAAAATTTGCATAAATTAATAATTTAATCTCAGTTAGTGACGATTTAATCCGAGATTAAGTCTTAATCTCAGATTAAGTTCGTTAACCTAGATTATTCAATCGATACTCTTAGTATGTTTACCGTGTGTCGACAATCGCTAATCTCAGATTAACTTTAATTTAGATTAAACCTTCAGCATACCATCACAGGTCAAATTACGTTAGTAAAAATTAATTAGAAAAAATTTGCCGTCAAAATCTAACTGTGGTGTTCTACCTTAAATAATCCATTTTATTCCACGAAGGTGAATTTTTTAGATTCCACAATTACTCGATGCACTATAAAATGAATAATTCATGTCTCATAAATTAAACAGCAACTAATGCCAGACTTTCACTACGTACCCTGCTACGTACGATAGTTTGTCACTGAATAAACCGGATTACTTACAAAAACCTTTCAAAAAGTATATGCGCGGCTACCTGGGGTTTGTACTTAGCGCACAAAGCGCTGTTTAAACAAGAAAAAACTAAGATATAGGCACCTTGCACTGAAACGCAGTTTATACATGAAGTATGCAATATACATAAGTGTCACCATAATGGATAATTACCGTACTCCTACTTATCTTTTCGTAGTATGCAGAGCAACCGATAGAAAGCGCGCGAAATTACCGTATCTCTTATCTTTTCGTAGTATGCAGATCAACCGATAGAAAGCGCGCGAAATTTCGATCGGTTGATCTGCATACTACAAAAGATAAGTAGGAGTACGGTAATTATCCATTATGGTGACGCTTATGTATATTGCATACTTCATGTATAAACCGAGTTCCAGTGCAAGGTGTCTATACTCAAATTTTACTCTAACAGGCAAAAACTAAGATATTATTTAAATATTTTACTCTAGCGAAACGAGGGGAAACCCGTTTACATTAATTTTTATGCTTTTAGAACGCATTAATTTTCAGAAATGAGGAGGGGGGTAGGGCCCCCTTAGATTTTAATCGGGGGGGAGGGTCCCAAAATTTCGAGGCTAGTGGAGAGGTGGACCCCACCCTGCTCCCCTACCCCCTTTTCTCACCTATGCGTTGGTGCCAAGAAACTTATGGAGCTGCGGAGTTTCTTTCGCTAAAATAGCCGGAGCTCCGGAACATGATATTGGAGGACAGGAACATCACTAGTAAATATGATAATCGACGCATAGTAATTAATTAATGTGAATATTTTGCAGAAAGAAAAACCAGTTCCTAACGTTTTAAATAAATATTAAGTGAATACAACTGCGCATTTTCCCTAAAAAAAGGATTTGATAAAATGGTTTTTTTAGTTAGATAA
>JASAMX010008632.1:0-29840 GCA_030248175.1 Microlaimidae sp. YZB2_3
TGGGCTTTGCGAGCTGCAGCTATGACTTGTTGCTGATGTCGTAGTTGCTCTTGAGATCGTTGAATTTCCTTCTGCAGGTCGTCGATCTTCCGTTGTTGATGTTTCAGCATTTCCTCGTGCATGGACAGAGTGGCGGCGTTCATTAGATTGGGAGAAGTCATCCTCAAAATGCAAAAAAATCATATGTGGGTTTTTGTAAAATTCTAGAGATTTAAGTTATGAATATATTTTATAATTATATTTTAAAATTTTAAGAGGCTAATAGCGCAAAAATGGCAAAACACTCTTTGAGAAAAAAACTTAACTTCAGGATGGAAAATGCTGCAATAATAAAATTAATGCTTACATTGAGTCCATATGATTCTCCTGCGTCATATCCGGTTGGGCGGACGGCATGGCGTCCATCTGAATCCCGGGTGGTCCATAGGTAGGCGGGTGGATGGAAGCGCCCCCTTGACCCCCTGCGCCAGCCCCCTGCTGGGTGAGGGTGAACTGTCCGCCGCTGCCCTGTGCGGTGAAGGTGAAGCAGTTGGCGTTCGGATTGGTGAAGGAGAGGCCGGACAGATCGATACCGGGGGAGCTGTAGTTGGACGCCACACCACTCGTATCGCTCGCGCTACGCGACAAATCGCTCTCCGCCGGTGAAGACTAAAAATTTTCATTATAATTTTATTATAGAGATTTAAACAAATAGTTTTACAAAAAATATATAATAAATAAATAATGTGTTACTCTAGTTATAAAAATTGCACCAATTCAAATTTATTAAAATGACTTTGAATTATGCTTTTATAATGGCCAATTTTCGTCAATTCACGTGTACTAAAATAGTAATATTTATTCTCGCAAATACCCCATAACTGGTATGTCATTTTAAAGGCATACTGTTTCCTTAATTCTAATAAATAAATGAAAAGTATGCCATTAAAAACAGGAAGTTATGCTTGAACTCTACTCTAAAGTGGACTCCAAACTACACCATTATAATGAAATACGCAGGCGCCGCTTTCTACAAAGGAGTAGCAGACTTTTCAGTATGATGTGTATTTTTAGTTTCAGTGGACTAATTAACAATAAAGTCCAAAAAGGTTTTGTTTTAGGTTTATATTTACCGAAAATTTTTTGCATTTTTCCAAAAATTTTAGTGTTTTTAAACTAAAGTTAACAAAAATGAAAATTAACAACAGGGTTATATTGGTTGAGTAAAAAATTAAAAATATATATTTTTCAGTACAAAAATAGAACAAAAACTTCTGCTACAACCTTTTATTTGAATAGGCATAATATAAACCATGCGAATAAAGGATACCTGTAGTTGAAGGTGTTGCCCAGGGTTTGGGACAGAAAGCATCTGCTGCTGGGGAGCTGCACTAGATGGATCGGGTGGAACTGCGAGGAAGGAGTTCTGCTGTTGATGTGGGGGTACACTGCCTCCCATGAAAGAGGTCACGTCTTGGATCGGTGGAAGTGTATTATTTCCTTGTTGTGTACCTGAAACAAAAACAAAATCTATTGTGTTGACAAAATACAGCTGATTGAATGTTCGATTATTTTTAACAAAAAAGTTTAAAAGCAAACGCCTATAAAAATACCTTTAATTATAGCGCGCAATTTAATTATTATAAAAAATATAAATATCCAAAAAATCAATAAAAACTAATAAATAATCTACCTTGTTGCTGCTGGTTCGGAACCGGAAAGGTACCCGTGTTAGCTGCGGAAGGGGTTTGTGTAGGGGCAGTGGTTGTGGTCTGAGCGTCGCTGGAGGAAGTGGGGTTGGCGGCGCTGTTTTTGGCGTCGGCGACTATTTTCTCTTCAAATGGCTTTAGCCTCTCCAGTAAATTCGGTTTCGGACCTGTATACACAAACAAAAAAATTACAGTATTTCGAAAAAATATATACTTTTCAAAAACAATTCGATTTAATTTATTAATAAAAAGTTGCTAATCAGGATTATTAGCAGTCAAATTTAGTTTGCAGGGGCCGAAAATTTTTGAGATTGGAATTGCCACATTTTGAATTGTTTTTAGTATTTAAACTCCTAAATAAAGAAAAATGGCATGGGCAGGCAGGGGGATAATATACAGCCGCCCATGAGGTAAGACGAAAACCCTCCTTAGTACTAAAAGGTTTCACTAACCCAAAATAAAACTTTTAAAGGATTTTACCTCTAAAAATACTTAAATTGTAATTTATTAAATTTATTTTGTATAAAACTTACATAAAAAGTACATTTTTTAATAAAAAAAACAAAATAAAATGAAAAAAATCACCTGAAACGGGGAGATTTCTTTTTTTGCACTCGGCTTTCAAATCGGATACTCGTAGATCATCCAGTTTCTTTACAACGATGGGCGGTTTGGAATTGTTGCTTTTGGGCTGCGAGGCGCCATTGGAGTTCGCCGTACCCGACTTAGTCCCCCCTACGTTGCTGTTCGGTTTCGAAGCAACTGGAGGCTGATCCAAGCCTTTTCCCGTTTCTGACGCTAAATTCACGTTAATATTTTTAAGATTAAAGATTGAACAGCATGTGATTCCGATGTCTATCGTTCGATTTTCATTTATCAAACACAGTCACGCTTTTTTGATAGATTTCCTGTTTCATCAAATTTAATTTTTTATGGTAGGCTAGAGTACAAGTATAAACCTAAATGAATTTCTAAACGAACTTCAGCCTTTGGACTTAAAATTAAATTAAAACTACAATTTTTAATTTATAGTAGTGCATTTAATTTAGGCCCTTTTTGGTTTTTCCAATGTAACTTTTCACTGTATGGCCCGATTTTCATGTTTGATAGCTCATTTTGAAGCTTTCACGATACTGCGTTGCGTCATAAAAGTTTCACTGTACGAAAGTACTTTTTTTACTTAATTAAATCAGTTTTTAAAAAATGGAAAATTGCCGAAATTAAAAATAATGCATTTAATTTCGGTATTTTACAAACAATCGATTGTTTCTCAGTCAAAAAATCATCATTTTCCAAAATTTAAAAGCCTATCATTATCTCCAGACAGTTTTCTTTAATTTAAGCTACAACTTGTTATTCAAAGTGTAACTGGTAAAAAGTTACAGCTAAAATGCCAAATGGTATCAAAATGAGCAAAATTTGGGAAAAAAGTGCATTTAATTTCGGAACTTTTTAAAAGGACCTCCTTAATCGAGTTTAAGTGCAGTGCTATGACTACTACACATTTCAACGTTGTGTTTTAACTATTTAACTATTTACAACTTCAATTTAACACTCGACCACTTAATTCAACCCGTTTTACCTACAGCAATATGTGTGCCGAAATTGCACTATTTTATTTTATAGCGATTGCTCACCACAGACGCAACGTAAAACCACGGGGACTAAAAATTCTAAAAATAGACTAAATTTTACCAGGACAGTTTAATTTTTAAACCAATTTATTGCGTAATCATGAAATGCCCATGTTCTAAAAACGAGTAACAATTTTATTTTTTATAAATGACACAATTTCACATAAAAATATCATAACATAACAAATAAAAACCTTACGACAGTCATCTACGTATAATTAGCTCTCATTTGAGCTATCAAACGTCGTATTCCGTCCAGGATTACCAAAGATATAGTCCAAAATCAAAAATGCCCAATTGGGAAAAGTGCCGAAATTAAATGCATTACCCTACTTTAAAAAGTAAAATTTCTCACTATTTTCGGTTCAAAGAATAAATGGATTTTTTTGCTAAAATTTTATTAATAAAACTTATTTCAGAAGACTATAGAATGAATGGGCTTTAAAAGTATTTTATTACTTTTATTTAATTAATGAAACTTATTTTAAAGACGATAAAACAAGCATTTAACAAAAAAATATTGTTATTTTACAACAGATTGGAAATTAAGCTAAATTACCAAAATACAAAACAATACAGCTATCTAAATTTTTGGCGAAGTAAAATTTTAAATTTCACCCAAATTTTAAATCAAAAACAAATTGCTACTAAAACTCTTCACGCCATTTTAAGAATTTTAATCCCAAAATTGAAAAACAAACTAACACCAATAATATTGAATCCGTCAAAAAACATTTTGACGCAGGAAATAGTATACTTGCAAAATAATTTGAGCAAATTTTAAAGCAACATTAAGTATTTTTTGTTATAAATTGTTTAATCAATCAAAAAAAATGGATGATTCGAATGCTTCATCAAACTAGTTTCTCAATAATATTGACTTTTTGAGCTTTAGCTGCTTCGATATCCAACAAACTAAATAAAAATCATCTTGTTTAAAATGATATATCTTTTCTTTTGTTTCCTTTTTTTAAACTTGCATTCAAAAATGAACATAAAGGTCTATAAAAAAATTATACTATTTGAGCTTGTTTAAGTTTTTTATGGAGCACACAATGGCACAGTCATAAATAACATTATCCTAAGTTTGGAATGAACTTTAAAGAAACTATAATCACGAGATTTTTTTTTGTTGCAAGCCAGTCAACTAATTTATTTCACATAAAATCATAAAATGTTAAGATAAATGGTGTCTAAAGGGAGTTTAATGTTGTTAACCGATTTTTTTCTAACTATTTCAAATAGCTCTCCTCTTCGCTTTTCAGTTGACGAAATAACAAAAAAGATAGCTAAAGATAAAAAACCCGAAATTATAAAACCGTTCGCTTACTGTTTATGAGCATGACAGGTGTCGCGGGCATCCCGGCGACTGGAAAGTTATTGGTGGATGGAGAAGGCGGCGTTGGTTGTTGTTGCGCCTGAGTGGTCTGATGCGGCAAGGGCTGGGCCTGTTGCTGCGGTTGTGCCAGTTCCATGACGGACGTCTGTCCCACCACCGGGAACGGACTCAGGGCCACTTGCGGCGACATGCCCGAGCACAGACTGTCATTGCTGGACTCAGAAGGGGCGGCCGTGGGTGCCGCTGAGGGCTGCCAACCCTGCGGCACCGTCAACAGCTGCAGTCTGGAATTTGGGTACTTAGCCTGGAGCTCCAGCTGCCATTGGAGGAACAGCTGCTGTTGCTGGAGGAGGAGTTCGTAGCTGGTCTCCTTGTCCAGGGCGGACTGTTCGGAGCCAGCCCCTGCCCCACCCTCTTCCGGTTGAACACCGTTCGGGTCCGGGGAAGAATCGGCGGGGTCTTGTTGTTGCTGACTTTGCTGCTTTGAGAAATCGGCGGATTCGGCCGAGGACGGCTGCTGCGGCGGCGGGGGTTTCTTGGCGGCGTTCTGGAATTGTTTCAGTTGGGACGGGGTGGGTCCCTTGTACTCGTGAAACTTGATGATCTTGTTCTTAGAAGCGAAGTTGGCAGCATTGTTCACGCAGGCGGAAGAACTTGCAGCTGAGGAACTTCCGGAGGGCGTGGCCCCAGCGGGGGAGGAGTTTCCGGCGGATGCTCCAGCTCCTGAAGAGAGGGCGGAGGCGGTCCCTGCGATGGAGGAAGCGGAGCTCCGGTTGGTCTTCGGTTTTTTGAACTTGGGTTTGGAGCGAGCAGAAACAGAGGAGGAGGTGGAGCTTGAGACCGTGGAGGTGGCGCTGCCTAATGAAGAGGCCACGGCGTAAGCCAGAGTCGTGGAGGCGGCGGAGGCCTGTGGGGTGGCGGGGGCGCTGAGTACTCCGGTCTCTTGAAAGGCGGGGGAGCCTGCTACGGCTGTCGTGGTGCTGGAGGCGGAGAACGACGGCAAAGAGGAAGTGGATGCGAAGGAATGATTAACAAATTGACCTTCCAGATCGAATGGTGCTGAAATATTATCATTTTTATAAATATAAACTACTTACATATAAGTATACACTGGTATATTACAAAAATAATTTTATTGAAATTGAAATTGTGAAAAACAATTACCTCCTTAATATTATGCGATATGCAAAATATTTCTGTAATTCAAGATTTAAAATAGTGCATGAGTTTAAAAACGCCAACTACGAAAAAAGAATAGTGAAAAGTAGTTTTTGTAAAAAAAATTTAAGCGTTTTTAAAAATTCTAAAGAAATTTTGCATGTTGCGAATATTTTATTATGTCAAGAATAATCAATAACACCCTGAAATTTTGAAAAAGTTAAAGTAAGACTCAATTTTATTGTAAGTTTGGTTTTATATATAAAAACAAAACAATAAATAACATACTATAAACTGGGTTTCACTCTTAAACCAACTTTCGCTTTGCACAAAAAATTACATATTACCTCCATTATTACCACTTACGGTTGGTTCCCACCGAAGTGACAAAAGACAATGCATTCCACGCGCGTTTACATCGTTACATTGTCATTTGTCACTGCAGTGTAAACGTGTTCTCAAAACTACGGTGTGAACAAGGCCTAAGTGCTGTACTCACTCTACTTTGGGTGGGATTATATATAGCGCGAAGCAAATAGAAAGACTTAATAGTAAAAAGGCCTGTTCGTACCGATCATGAGGGTCTGCTGAGCATCTGGATTGGCCTGATTCTTGTCGCAGATTTCTTGGACCAGAAAAACTGGCTGCGGGTGCTTCTGCGCCATACCTGCCGACGTCGGCTTAAACGGAACACGTCCCTCTAAATATATAATTACACGTTGTTTTAAAATAAAAAATACATTATTATACTCAACCCAGTAAATATTTATGTAATATACTCTACGTTAGTTTGATATTTTAGCAGTTTAGCATCTAAAAAAATGCCATTCCGCCTCCCTTTAAAGATATACTGTATAATAAAAGTACCGCTCTTTATTATCCTTTTAATCAGGGTCTAGCATTGGTATTAATCTATGACAACGGTATATAACATAATAATTAAACACATAACTTTTTTACATCTTAACATTGTTTAGAAGCGGATTTACAAAGTAGCCTAATACCATATATCTTTTTTCTAAAAATATCTGTCATAGTTTTAGAGAGTTATTACTTCCTTTTCTTTCTTTTGCTTTATTACACTTCTAACGAAGGAAATTTATAAACAAGTATTCGTACTAGTTAATTACGTTAAAGTATTTATTTAGTTCTGACAAATAATTACTATGTTTTTGAACCAAAGTGGTTATTAATTCTAAGTTTTTAAAAAAGACATGGGACTTTATTTAGGCCTAATGAGCCATTTATTTTTATATCTTTTATATAGAAAACAAATTAGCACGAAATTTTTGGGTAACACGCCACAAACAAAGAGCAACCTTAAGGAGGCGTTTGCAAATTTTAAAACTTATTAATAATACAATTAACTGGCAATGTTTGATGTTTAATGTTTAAACAACTTAAAAATAGACTCAAAACGCTGTCTAAAACAAACAAGCTGCACTAAGAGAATAGCCATACATGAGCATAGGGATGGGGGGTAGGGTGAGGTCCACCCCCCTCCGTAGCCTCAAAATTTCGGACCCGGCCTCCTAGAAACAAATCTAGCCCCCCTCCCCCACCCACCTCCCCACAAAATTTTTAAATTTTGACAACTTACCCCCTCTGGAATTCTAAATCGACCCCCTACCGAGCAAAATTTTGGGTATGAATTTAGGTCACAAAATACTCTCATAAACACGGTTTTGTACTAAAAAAACAGTACTTTTGCAGCTCCTAGCTTTCAAAGGGGCATTTACCCGGGGTAGCCACCCCCTAGTTTGCCGGTCCATGCTCATGTATGAGAATAGCAGTTTTCATGGCTTTAACCAGAAGATGCAAAACATGATCATTGTTTCGTTTGTAAATTAAATGAAGAAGATAGCACATAATTCAACAATGATAAATATTTAAATACAAATAGTACTTAAATACAAAACACTATTACCAATAGGGGGTTCGGGACATAGATGGGAAGGGGGGGGATTTGGTGGTGGTAGGGGTGGGGTTGGCATACATGAGCATGGACCGGCAAGCAAAGGGATTGGAAATTGGGGGTTCCTGGAAATCGGGCGGATGGATAAATGCGTGACTAAGTGCTGGGCGGCGTCCTCTTTTTTTTAATAAGCCCTACTTAAGTTAATTTTGTTGTTCTAGCCCGGGAATTTGAAGTAAAATTTCAGTAAGCTGTAAGCGGTCAAACATGGGCTCTGAATTTTAAAAATATTGAAATATGGCTGAACTAATCCTAAAAAAATAATAAAAAGCTTATTCAATACGAATTGTGAATGATTTTAATCATATTTTAGAATAATGAAATTTTTGGAATAACTAATTTAAAAGCGTGAAAATTCACGACAGTGTAATTATACCCGGTAATTTTTCAATAAAAAACATTCAAAAAAATATGCAGTTTTTAACATGCAAAAAAACATGCATTTTCGACTCTTTGCGGTGAAACTGCTTTTGGCACCCCTGAAAAAAATTTCAAACTCTTATAAAGAATGAAAATAATTTTGATTTACTATGGGGAAATATAAATCTATTAATTGCTACAGCAACAAAGGTTAAAATTTTTATTTTTATCATAAAAACGTTCGACTCGTTCTTGGAGGGCTTCGACTCGTTAACCCCTCTCCAAATTCTAAGAGGAGGGGTTTACCCCCCCCCCCCCCCCTACTAAGAAGTGGTGGGAAGGGAGAAAAGCTTAACCCCCTAATTTTGGAAAAATGAAGAAAAATGTCTTTAAAATGACTTCTAACTGCCTCCAAACTTAAATTTTCAGGTGAAAATGAATGTTTTTAGCAATAAAACGCTCAAAAAATCAATAGAAAAGGTTTTTTGACCTTAAAATTAACGTTTTTTACCCATTTTTCCTTCAAAATCGAAAAACGAAACGATATGGGTAAAATGCACTCCAGAAAAGAAAACGATATGGGCAATATGTGTTTCTCACATTTTAACCCCTCCCACTAATTTAGGTTTTACGTTTAACCCTCCCACCTAATTTAGGGTTTAACTCCTCTCCCACTTCGGACCAACTAGCCCATGTATGGTTGGGGTGTGGTACCAACACCGGACCAAGAACTCGGTAGCAGTGGATGATCTCCGAGAATGGGAAGATAGAGGGGTTAGCAAGACGAGAGCGAGCCGGACGGTCCAGACTAGGTTTTATATCGTTTTATTAGACGTGTTCATTGCTTCATAAATTATATTAGCGAGCAGCAATAGGTCCTAAAACTTAGTGTATAAATTTCCGATTCTCTTGACCAGTCAATTAACACTTATTATTATTGTACTCAAGTGCATAAGCTATACTTTAATGTTTTGACCTATAATCCGTCCAGACATTTTTTAAAGAGCCAAGACTGAGACGGCGCCAATAGTTTTTGACAGCTGACACTGTCTGGAGACAGAAGACCGCTTATTTTACAAAAGAGGTATAAAAGGCTGAGTCAACATAATATAAAGTTTTCTAATGAAAAAATTGATTACAAACCTCACGATTAAAAAAAGAATTTATTGTTTTGGTTAAATATGATAATCGACAATGTATTTACCTCCAAACGCTAGGCTGCTGCCAAAACTAAATTCTGGAATCAATAGTGGTCATTGTAACAAACAAGCAGTAAGGAACAAGTCCATCGTAACGACTTGACGAACGGCTAAAATCTTATTTCAAGCAGACACTTAAGAGTGGCAAATGGTTCTGTTTTATGGGAATTTCCACGCTCTCTTAACCGCATAATTCCCACAAAAAAAGGCTCCGCTAAACAATTGAAAATTTTATTAGCGTATAGTAGTGATGATAGGGGTGGAGGGTCCGGAACCGGTTCCTAAAGTCGATTGTTCTGTTTGTCTTGTCAGTTTGCCGAGACTCATTCCATCGGGTTTCATTTTCCACGGCAATTATGTCGCTTCTCTTCTTTTTTTTCTTACAAAAGACAACTCCATCCGTCGATTCAACAGACAATGTTGCTTCTCCTTTTTTACATCCTCGCGTTTTTATTTGGGAGAAGATCGAATACCACAAAGGAACAAGCCTCAAGAAGAGGCGCCGAATTATGAATTTATCCGACTTCAGACCCGGCCGAGTTATTTCCAGAAGAAGTATGCACGAAAAGCGCATACAAAAGCAAGAGTAGAATAAAAGCTAACAAAGCAGTTAGTAGCTAGTCTCCAAAGGACTGACTCCAATGCAACAAATTCATCTTCGTTAAACAAATAGAAGAACCGGTTCTGCGAAAAGGCCGTAGTGAGCCGTGTGTACAGCCGCCCATCCGCTACATAATATATTAAAACAGTCTCCGACTTAACTCTTAGCGCGGCCGGTTTTCATTTTTTCTTAGTAAAAAATTTAGCTAAAAAACTCGGGAAGATTTTCGGCTATAGAAACCTAATGAGTTTACGATCCTTAATACTTTACATTCTTCAGCAAAAAACACGCAATTTTTTTTTCAGCGAAATGCAAATCTCAATCTTTATCATTTCAGTTAGCTTGTAGAATTACACAAAGTAGAATTTAAAAAAACCTTTAGAAATAAAAATGTAATGTAAAAATGTAAAATCTAAATGTAAGAAAATTTAGAAAATAAAAAGCCTGAACACATCGGAAATTTTTTTAATTGATTACTAATCAATATAAAGTTTGAAGTGGTTTAGCCAATTTAGTTTGGGAGAAACAACACGATATAGAAACACATGATTTGTATAATTTTTAATACTAAAGCCTGAGGAATAGATTATTAATACTAACCTAAATTTTACAGAAAATTTTGAGATTTTACGCTCTCTTTCTCCTCGTCGACTGATATTGATTACTTAACAACCAGCCCAGCCAAATATTTAACCTTTTTTGTCAAGGTTACACACAAAACATTATAATGAAACTACAGAATAAAACGAGCAAGAACATAGATGAACAAGGGAGGGGGTAGGGTGGGGTCCACCACCCCTAGCCTCGAAATTTTGGTCCCCCCCCCTAGAAAAAAATCCAGGGCCCCTCTCCCGCTCCCCCCGAATTTTTAAATTTTTTACCCCTGACCCCCCTCTGGATTTTGAAATTTGACTTCCCCCTCACCTCTTGGAAAATTTTAAGTACTTTTTTATACTAAATTTTCTTTCAAAAACGTGACTTTTACACACAAATTCATGTTTTTACACCCTTTTTATACCTCAATATCACTTTTTATTCAATAAAATACAGTATTATCTTTTAAACCTTTAATGGTTTAAAAGTATTTTGCTTCGAAAATTGGACCCCACCTACCTGACCCCCCCCCTCCTCTAGGTTTCAAAATCTTCCACCCCTTGATTATGCAACATACTTCATTATTTTCCTGTTATTCAATAAAAATAAGTCCATAAAACAAAGAAAAATTTTTTACAAAGAATTTGATACCTTAAAATTTTTGATTTACAAAACATTGTTAACTAAATAAACGAGTACATTGAATTCCAGCTGAGCAATGCAAAGTGTGAGAAAATGTTTTTAAAATTACTTTTCCTGACCTTTAAAATTTTAATCTTACAAGTATATAACTATCTAAAGGGTCCAGCGTGGTCTTATCAAGATTACAAAACAAAGTAACACAAATTTGATAGTGGAGACCAATTAAAACAATAAGAATGTGGTGAGTCCAGCGTACTCATACCAAGATTACAAAACAAAGTATATAACATACATTAGGAAGTTAACACCAATTAATAGAGCGCTGAGCGGAGCAAAGCGTGAGAAAATAACAGTAGCAAATAGATTGCAAATTTTGCTGCAGAAGACGTGAAAATCTAAAGCATTGATATCATGGGTGGCGCGGGAGCGCCACGGGGCGATTTAGCCCCGTGGCACCGCGCCAACCATTATTACAGAACGTGGGTAAATTTTGAAATTCAGAACCATCTTATTGTTATTATTATTATTCCCACGATCCATCCTTAAAAACGTTATTAATAGGTGTTTTTGGTCGGGTCCGCTAGGGGGTCCACCCCCGAGTGGAAGGCCAAATTTTTTTTGGGGGGTCCAGGGGGGTCCAGATCCCCCTGGCTTTTTAAGGGGGGTCGACCCCGGGTGCGAGATTTCAAATTTAGGGAGAGGGTCAGGGGAGTCCAATTTTTTAACAAAATTTTTTTAACTCAATAATTTAAGTGTTTTTAGGTCTACTATTGAATTTTATGTACTAAAGCAGCCTATTTAGGTCTAAAAAGTGTATTTAAACATTGTTTTAAATTAAAAAACCGTGTTTTTGACAGTAAATAAAAAATATACTTCCAAATTGGTCGGGCGGGAGGAGGGTCAGCCTCGCTAGGGGGGTCAGGCCGGACCGCTCTCAAGCTTTGAGGGGGAGAGGGGGCCCTCTGGACTTTTTCTAGGGGGTCCAAAATTTTGGTTCTAGGGGAGTGGACCCCTCTGTCCCCCCAAAAAAAACACCTATGGCGATATTCCTCATTCGTTACTGGTTGATCAAAAATAAACATGGGCTCATTAGAAAGAAGAAGGAATTACGCAACTTTTTTAGGAAGCACTTTTTTCATTTAGATCCTTGTTATCGATTTATTGATCAAAATAAAAAATTTGAAAATATACAAATAAAAACTCCCAACCGCACAATAAGAGCTTTTTGGCAACAATAAGGATTGTACAGAGCAGACAACCAAATTCCCCTCATAGAAACCGCACAAAAAAAGCAGACCGGTTTTAATTGGTGGCAGAAACTGAACCAGTTCCCAGCGCCATCTGCTTCAACCGCGCGGAAAACGGCGAAAACAACAGAGTACTTTTTTTAATTCTTGCATTACTGATGACAAAATTAATTCAAAGTTTTATTTATTAAAAAATAATAATAAGCGTCGGTGGCGCGGGAGCGCCACGCGCCGGTAATCATCGGTGGTGCGGGGTGCCATACTGCAATTTAACCCACGGCGCCGCGCCAACTATACTTAGAGAACGTGAGTAAATTTTGTAATTCATGTTCATCATCTTCTTATTATTTGGCGCACGGCATCGCGCCAACTATATTTAGAGAACGTAGGTAAACTTTGTCTGGAGCGCAACTGCACCGCACTAACTATAATTAAACAACGTGGGTAAATTTTTTAATTTAAATTCATCTTCTTCTTCTTATTTTTTATTTAAAAAAGTATATCTCGGCAACGGAATGATTATAAACATATGTCATTGCGCAGCTAAAACTATAGTTTATTAGGCTATTTTTTTAATTTAATTAAAAAAAGTGGTAGACTAGCCTTGAAAAATGCTCTATAAATAGAGCAGGAAAAAGGGGCGATTTTTCCCCGGGCGTATGTTTAGACAGAAAAGATGTGGACTAGGCTGAGATGGACATTATGAGGACTATAGGAAATTTGCATTTGGTTTGGACAGCTGCTCACTAAATAAAAATTTCTACCATATGATAATGATTTATTTATACATTGATCTAATCACAAAACATTGTTGCATGTTTTTTAGTTTAGGAATCGCCACTTTTTCAAATTTATAGTTGTTTTTTACACATACAAAACAAAAAATATAACCTTCTAATTGAAAAAATGGCGATTTTGCGCTTGTCAAAGATTGCTGTGAGTATGATTTTTTAAATTCACATTTCATCAAACTAAAACACATGCAACAATACTGTGTGATTAGATCAATGTATAAACAAATCATTATCATATGGTAGAAATTTTTATTTAGTGAGCAGCTGCCCAAACCAAATGCAAATTTCCTATAGTCCACATAATGTCCATCTCAGCCTAGTCCACATCTTTTCTGTCTAAACATACGCCCGGGGAAAAATCGCCCCTTTTTCCTGCTCTATTCTTAGAGCATTTTTCAAGGCTAGTAATTTAATTTGTTATATACTATATTTTTTGTTGGTGAAATAAACTTAATGTCAGTGATAGGATTTTTGGACATAAGGTATATCGGTAATTCATGTAATTTGTGTTTAAATAAAATTCCGAAGAAATTAAAAGTGCTAGGCTGGAAATTTATGTTTAATAATTATGGACGTCAGTTGCTTTTTTTATTGAAAGTGTCAGTGTGTATATAATAGTAATATTTATCTAAGAAATTTAAGATTGATCATCAAGTTTCGAAAAGAAGATAATGAGGTTTTTGGGAATTGAAACAATACGGTTTACGCATTTTATTTAAAGATATTTATTCGTAGTTACCTACATAATTTAGCAGTCAAAAAGGTTTTTGTAAAGAATATAATATGTTGCTATGAAAATTAAAGTTTAACCGTTAAAAATTATTTTTCGACAGCGCCTTAAACGTAAGACAGTTCTCAGTATCAGCACCGCACGGTTATAAAAAGGATTTTAATAATAACTAAAAAAAATTGTCAGCCTTTCAAAAAAGTTTCGGCATATATTTCCTGATGCTAAAAGCGAAACGGCGTAGCTCCCCTGTAAAGCATCTAAAAATACTGGGAATCGTAAGAAACGAAACCTTACAATAGTCACAATTTCTTTAATTTGCACTATGAGTGCCTCAATTCCTTCTTTTGCACTATGAGTGCCTCAATTCCTTCTTACCTTTTACAGCCTCTTCCAGCAGAGAGTCAACGTGGAGGATGTTGTCCTGCACTAACTCCAAGGGTCCTGGGCGGTGTGCCAGTTTCTCATTTAGACTGTCGGCGAGTTTGCATTTCTTCAACTGCCTGTGTTTCTCCTGAATACCCGGATCCAAAGCTGGGGAATCTTAAAAAAAGGAGCGCCATTGCATGTTAGATCACTGCATCACAATTCTCCATAGCATAGGTGAGCAGGTGGAAGGGGTTGGGGATTGTACCTACAAAACTCTCGATTACTGCCGACACCCCGCTCCCTAAAATTTTAGGGCTCCAGTACTAAAAACGTTAAAAATGGGGTATTTGAGGTCTATCCCAAAATTTTTTTGGGACACTCCCCTATATTTTAGGGGTGAGGTATACCCCCAAATCCGAGAGGCTGTCCACCTAAGCCCCAAAGTCAATAAATAAATGCCATGCAATGAATATACATATGATATATAAGTGGTTGAATGAAAAGAATGACGGATGAAAAGGTTAAAACTTTAAAAAGTAATAATGGGAAATGCGACATTCATCTGCAGCATGTATAAATTTATAGCAACAAGTGAAATGAGAAAACATTTTTATTGAAAACCGAAGTTTTTGTTTATTACTTTTCTTCATTTTACAATTTTTACAAATACTATTCAAAAACCAAAAGCAATTAATACCATATGTGAGAACGGTCGGGGAAGCTAGGGGGGGTGGTTACCCGGTGTAAATCGAATTTTGAATTCTAGGAGGGGGTCCCCGGGGGGTCCGGACCATAGGTGAGAAAGGGATGGGGGCAGGGTGGGGTCCACCCCCCTCCTAGCCTCAAAATTTTGGGCCCCCCCATAGACGAAAATCTAGGGGCCCCCCCCCCCCCCAACGATTTCCTTTTTTACCCCCCCCCCTTAGATTGAAACGACCCCCCTCCCCCATCGGGAAAATTTTAGGTACCTTTTTTATACTAAATTTTCTTCCAAAAACGTGAATTTTCATCACATATTCATGCTTTTACACCCTTTTTATACATGAATATGGCTTTTTATTCAATAAAATGTAGTATTATCCTATAAAAAGAACAATTATTAAAGTTATTATGGTTTAAAACTGTTTTGCTTTGGACACCGGACCCCCCTCTAGATTTCAAAATTTCGCACCCCGGGTCGACCCCCCTAAAAAGCTAGGGGGGGTCCGGACCCCCCTGGGACCCCCCTCCTAGAATTCAAAATTCGATTTACCCCGGGTAACCACCCCCCCTAGCTTCCCCGACCGTTCTCACCTATGGTCCGGACCATAGGTGGGCGGGGGGGGGGGGGTGGGTTGGGGGGTTATACCCCCCCCCCCAAAATCTCGGATTTATAGCCGACCCCCCCTGAAATTTGGGGGTAGTCGGGGAACCCCCCCATAGTCGCCTACAGAAAAATAATTTATAAGTATAAAAAGAGGAAAAAAAAATTCTCCGCTACGCGCGGATATTCCAAATACCTTTCCCCTACCTACTACTACCCATTACCTTCACCCCCTCCACGGCGGGCATAAAAATGCAAATTAACTTTTTTTTCAATTGCAAATCATTATCCCATTCAGTAGTTAAGGCATACATGTTTAATAAAACTACTATAAACACACTATCCTTTTTTTAACGTTTTAAACACATTTATAAAATTAAAATAAAACCAAAAAAAACCTTAAATTTTAATAGTATCATTTGGAATTAAAAATACTATACTAATTTAGCCCCTCAAATTAAACTTTCCTCCCCCCAGTTGCACCCCCCCCCCCGCCCCCCTACTAAAATCACGAACACAAAAAAAAATATAACTAAAAAAAAAACAAAACAAAAAAAATTATACACCCAATCACATAACGACTTTAAACCATTTAAAATATATCTAAAAAACCCGCTGTCTGACCCACACCCCACACCCCCCGACGCCTGCGCCGGCACCCACGCGCCACGCGCCACCCCCCCCGCCAACAACCCCCCCCCAGACCACCCCCCCACCATACATCCTACTCCGCCAATTCTCAAAAAAAAAAAAATAACAAAAAAAAAACATGGTCTTTTTTATCTACATCCCCCCCCCCCCCCCCCCCCCACCCCAGGAGGGGGGGGGGGGGGGAACCCCAACCCCCCCCCCTAAATTTTTCCCCCCGGGGGGCCCCCAGTACTAAAAACGCTAAAAATGGGGTATTTGCAAAATTGGATACCCCCCAGCATACGGTGAAATCCCTACAAAAAAAAAAAAACCCCCCCCCCACCTAGGTATAAAGACCAGAAACCCCACCCCCCACCCCCCCCAAACACCCCGCCCCCCCCCCCCCCCCCCCCCCCCATTTCGAGTCGGGTATACCCCCGAAATCCGGGAGGCTACCCACCTATGGTCCGGATCTCCCTAGCTTTTTAGGGGGGTCGACCCGGGGTGCGAAATTTTAAAATCTAGAGGGGGGCCAGGTGGGGTCCGGTGTCCAAAGTAAAACAGTTTTAAACCATAATAACTTTAATAATTGTTCTTTTTATAAAATAATACTATATTCTATAGAATAAAAAGCGATATTCTGGTATAAAAGGGTGTAAAAGCATGAATATGTGATGAAAATTCACGTTTTTGGAAGAAAATTTAGTATAAAAAAGTATTTAAAATTTTCCCAAGGGGAGAGGGGGGTCAGATTTCAAATTCTAGAGAGGGTCAGGGGTAAAAAATTCGGAAATTCGGGGGGAGGGGGGCCCCTTGATTTTCGTCTAAGGGCGGTCCCAAAATTTCGAGGCTAGAGGGAGTGGACCCCACACTGCCCTTCCCCCCCTTTTCTCACCTATGATTATTACTGTTTTTTTCTTGTTCAAAAGGTGGCTTGTGTTATATCTTTGATGTTGTGAAACATTTTTTTAGAAATTTTTTTCTGGTGCAATCATCAAAAAAATTTAAAGTCTATTTTTCAAGGGCAAGATACTAAAATGAAAATCTGCCAACATTTTAATTTTTTTAATTGATTTTTTACTTTAAGGGTTTTAGAAATGAATTAGTTTAAATAAACAATTTACTTTGTTTACAATACTGTTTACATTTATCTTGATTTAACTTACCTCCGAGAAGGATATGTTGATTAACAAGTTTTTGTTTGTCAGGCCTTTGTTCTATTTTATGCTTCAACACATCACCCATCTAAATTAAAAAATTCAATATAAAACCAATTGATTCTTATTCTGAGAAAAGTGATTATATTTCGGCTTTTTGAATGTTTGGTTTTTAAATTTTTTTTATTGTCATATAAACACCAATTGACGAGCTAGTAGGTTGTAGGTCTAAGTTTTGTATGCTTGTAAATTTAGTTTTTATTGTTTTATTAGTTCATCTATTTTTATAAGCAGTACACATACATAGGTGTTCGGGGGGGGGCGGACAGAGGGGTTTACGGCCCACCTGTCAAAATTTATGCCCACCTGCCCACCTGTCCTAGTGCCAAAATTTTTGACCCCCCCTAGAAAAAATCTAAGGAGTCCCCCCTCCCCCACAAATCTCAAGAGCGGTCCGGCCTGACCACCCCCTAGCGAGGCTGACCCCCCTCCCCCCTCCCGACCAATTTGAAAGTATATTTTTTTATTTACTGTCAAAAACACGGTTTTTTAGTTAAAAACAGTGTTTAAATACACTTTTTTAGGTCCAAATAGGCGGTTTTAGTACATAAAATTCAATATTAGACCTAGAGTTAAAAAAATTTTGTTAAAAAATGGGACCCCCACCCCTAAATTTGAAATCTCGCACCCGGGGTGGACCCCCCTAAAAAGCCAGGGGGGTCTGGACCCCCCTAAAAAATTTTGGCTTTTCACCTGGGGGTGGACCCCCCTAGCAGACCCGACCAAAAACACCTATGCACACATAAATAAACTGTTTACACTAAACAGTTTCTGGTCGAACTTTTCTAGTTGAATTAACAAAAAAATTTCTTTTTCTTTAAGAATAGAGTGACTTGGCTTTGAATTTTGCTTAAGATTTAATAAAACTAAAATCATTCATACCTTAGCTCGCTCCAGTTTTTTTCTTTGAGCGTGGAAAGTGGGCGAAGCACCTGACGCTAAAACAAAAAAAAAGAAAAAGCTCTTATATAATGGCAGCAGCTAAAATTTAAAAAAAACAGTGTCAGGTGAACAGTACACGTACTAACTATTAAAACTACTAAAAACGTTCACTTATAAACTATTCGCCGAAAATTGCGGTACCAAAATTTACGAAAAAAATGTATGGATTTTTATCCATCACCAATTTTTAGAATGGAATAAACTTACTGTCGCTCTTTCATAATAATTACGCTTCATAAACTTTTTGTTTGCAATAAATCAAGAAGGCATCAACTCGCTTATGTTGATGTTTCAGAGACATGACACCTTTATAATGTGAGTTATAAAGTAAATTCAACAAGCACATAATGGTGCAAAATACGTTCAAATTATGTTTATGGCATCTTAGCGTCACAGAAACTTACACTAATGCACTGGAAAAAGTGAACACTCTGTTAATGAATACCAAATTAATAAAAATGATAATGTTTCAATTAGGTGTACTTGTACTGGGTTTATTTTTTTGAAGTCATTTAGACATTAGTCACAAAACAAATTTTTAGAACTGAAAGACATTCAAAAGGTACGAGAAAAAATTTGAGCTTTTGTTAAGTTACTGTTTAAAAAATCTATTATATAGCGTAAAACCCAAACAAACCAAAAACCAATTCATAAAGAAAAAGATTTCAACACCAAAAAAAAACTAGACAGATAAAAGTTTTTGCGATTAACGGAAGCTTTGTAACGTGTTAGTCTTAACAAAAGGGTTATAGATTCAGCTGGAACATCAATAATATAGATTCTACATATAATTGAAAAACATTTGCACGAAAAACAATAAGATGGGCCTCTTCGTTTTATTCCAATACGGAATTTTAAATTAAATGTTTTTTCTTTTTAAAAAATTAATTCGTTTGATAAATGCATTTGAATAAGTTTCAACTTAACCAGCCTCCAAGAAAAATGCGAAAAAAAACCAAAATTTACTCTTTAAAAAATTATTATATTTTTGCTATGGCTGTACTAAAATAGAGGGTACAAAAAAATTTTTTGCGAAATGCGAGGTATAAATTAAGAAAAATATCAATTAAATTTTCGGTATTTAGAAAAAAAAGAGACCTGTATCAGTCAGGGGCGTCCTAGAGAATGGGGGCCACGGGCCACAATGTTACTGAGACGAAATTTTTAAATTTAGGGTCGGAAAACAAATTGTAAATTTGATTTTGTAACCAAAACCAAAAGCCAATTATCAGTAAAAGTAATTAAGCTAGTGGGAGGTCACCCGCACCCCGGTAAATGGTCTTTTTTCTAGAGAGGGTACATCGTTCAAATTAAAAAAAATATGGGAGGAGAATGCCCCAGATTTTTTTATAAAAGGGAAGAGTAAATTTCGACGCTGTGGTGGGAGGTACATCACACCATACATGAGTACGGGGGGGTTAACCCCCCCAAATTCTGAAAAGGGGGGGTGTACCTGTAATCCCCCCACTTCTGAGTTGGAGGGGAGAGAAAAGGTTAACCCCCTCGCCAGTGGCGTGCCCAGGGGGGGGGGCGGCCGGTCCCCCTCGAAATCCGGCGAAGCCGAATTTTTTTTAAGGGGGACCCTTACGTTTTTTTAAATTTTGGGAGAGAAAAATTTTTTCTTTAGTATTAATACAGAAACTTTCCTGATGCCTTCCAAAAGCATACTAATAGTCAAAAAACCAAAATTTACCCGCTACGCGGGTAGTTTAAATTGACAATTTATCTTAGTTTTTCGATTTCAAATCGATTATCACGTTCAGAAGTTAAGGCATACATGTTTAATAAAACTGCTATAAACACTATTATCCTTTAATTAACGTTTAAACACATGTTTTATATGTAAAGGTATAAAAAACCTTAAAATTGTAATAAGTATCATCTGGAATTAAAATTTCTATTGTATTTTAGCACCTTAAATTAAAAATTTTCTCTCCCGGAGGGCATTCTGCGCCCTGAACCCCCCTGACAAGGGGCTCTGCCCCTTGACCCCGCTTCCTAATCTGGGGTTTAACCCCCCCCCTCACTCCGGACCAACTTGCCCATGTATGCATCACACCCTTCCCCCTCCTTCCTCCTTGTGCTCATCTATCTATGACTATTAAAATCCTATTAAAATACTCAGACACAAAGAGAGTAATAAAATTAATAAAGTTATTTTTACATTAAAAACATTTATATAAAAAACATTAACGTTAACATCATACAAGGAACAAGGGCGTAGCTAGAGGGATTATGGGGATTCTAGCCATACATGGGCACGGGGGGGGGTTGGTGGGGGGGTTAACCCCCCCCAAATTCTGAGAAGTGGGGTTTAACCCCCCCCCACTCAGAAGTGGGGGGGGAGGAGAAAAAGTTAACCCCCCCCCTTAATTTTGGAAAAATGAAGAAAAAAAATGTCTTTAAAATGACTTCTAACTGCCTCCAAACTTAAGTTTTGAGGTCAAAATGAATGTTTTAAGCAATAAAAAGCTCAAAAATGCAATAAAAAGGGCTTTTTGACCTAAAATTAGTGTTTTTGACCTAAAATTAGTGTTTTTAACCTATTTTTCCTTCAAAATTGAAAAACGATATGGGTAAAATGCACTCCAGAAAAAAAACGATATGGGTATTTTGCGTTTCTCGGATTTTAACCCCCCCCCCCTAATTTGGGGTTTAACCCCCCCACTCCGGACCAACTTGCCCATGTATGGTTCTAGCCCCTCCCCCTTTGGGCTGGCGAAGGTAAAAATTTGGGGGTCCTAGAAGAACAATTTTAAAAAACTTTCTCGCGCTTCGCTCCGCCTTCTTATATCCGACCACCTCCCAAATTGAAAGAGGGAGGGTGGGTTGTGGGTGTCACAAAAAATTTTTGGGGTACAGCCGCACTTTTGTATTGGGGCCTTCCAAATTTTAGGAAGGGGGGGTGTAGCGTGTTGGCAGGTTTGGAAATGTTTGGGAGGGGTATAAAACCGCAACCCCTCTCCGCCCAACTATGATTATACACCTCACTGGTCACCACCTAAAAAAAATCCCAAAACTGCCGACAGTATGAGTCTAAATACACCAAAGATTATCTGTTCACTTCAATTTTTTAAAAATGAATGCAGAATGCCAACAATATTTTTAATTTTATAGCACCAATAAAGATTTTTATCGTTTATATTAAAATTTATAATTTTAAAAAAAATAATAACGAAAAAAAACACTATTCTTTTTTTTAATTTTTAAACAAATATTTGATTTTTGCCTCATACATTTTTGTCCTTAAGTTATTTTGTTTTTTAGGAAAAAACATGCATGCCGATGCCAACAATATCTAGATTTTAATAGCGCCAATAGTGATTTTTAGCGTTTAGATTAAAATTTATCGTTTAAACAAATAAAAAAAGTTATTATTTTGAAAATTTAATTTGAGAATAATATTTGATTTTTTTCCATACAGTTTTGAATAAAATTTTTTTTGCTTTTTACGTAAAAAACTTAAAATGGATTTTTCGGTTGTCAAAAACCTGGCAAAAATTTTAAAAATACTTGCCAAACGAATTAATCTGCCCATTTATGTTTCTTTCGAACAACTCTTTCAAAACGCGCCTTAGTTTTTTTTTTTTAATAATCACCTATTTTAAAACAAAAGCTGAAAATTGTATTAAATTAAAAACGTTAATTTTTTTTAAATGGCTGAATTTTTCAGTTGGCATAAGTCTATGTAAAATGGAAAAACGTCCAACATTTTCATGCATGATTTAGCTTTTGGTTTGGCTTGCACCTATGCATATCATAAAATTGAGTACATAGGTACCCGGTACCGTACCATACCAGCTGCATCTTAAAAGAAAAAAGAACGTATTTTAATATTGTATTGTTTTCGTGCAAGTTAACATTATTGTTGCGTTGTGCCTTGCCTTTGTTAAAACAAACAGCTAAGCTGCAACTCTATACATCAACAAAAACAAATTCCCAAAAGCTGCAATCATTTCAGGTATGCATATAGGCAATCCCAGTGTAGCGTCTGTCGTATACTCGGGAAGTCTAATTTACGCTTTTTTAGTGGGGCGTCCTTAGCCCCTGCTAATACGTCACACACAATCTGCAATACCAACCAACCGGCTAGCCCGAGGCGTTGTGCAAAAACATATCCATTGTTTACGTTATTAATACAATGAATTTTCTTCAAAAATCTGAACAAATTAATCAAAACAATTTACTAAAAACAACAGAAAATGAATGTGCTACGGCACGAATGAAAAAAAGTACGAACAAAACAAATGTGCTGCAAACAACAACAACAACTTGAGAGAAAATTATTATTCTTGGATTAAAACCCCCCAATTCCACACAGATTTATTCAAACAAAATTTAAAATAGCGATAGTCTGGTTAATCGATAAATTATAAACACCATAAGTGCCCAAGAGGGAGTAGAGGGCGGGGCGGGAAAATCCTCCCTTCACCCCTTCCCTAGCAAAAGGCAGCTCTCTCCCCCCTCTAGAAAGAGGACGCCCTCCTCCCCTAAAGATTTCCATTTTTATTGTTCCTTCACTCCCTACCTCTACAGTTTTTTCTCAAGCAACTCCAAAAAATTTCAAGTATGAACACATCATTTTCGAACATTTTTGTACCTATGTAAAAAAGACATACAGTATTAGGCCAGAAATCTTAGGCCAACCTTAAACAAAAAACTATTTTAAAAAGCATATTTAATTTTGCTGATAAGATCAAAAACAAATGCTGATAACTCAAAAATATTATGTAATTTCAGTAATGAATGAGACATGGAAACAGAAAAAATTTAAAAAAAAAAAAGCTCAGAAACACAAAAGTTATGAGCATTCGAGTAAAATCCTTTTCTTAAATTGTACTGTTTTTAGTTTTATGCATCCTAAGCGCAGTGCAACTTTTCATCGCCAGTGAAAACCATGGGACTGCCACACCATAGTAGTAAGCCCAAGCATACTTGCCTACATAAATTATAAAGTAGATTTTAAATTGGACATCCGGAAAAATTTGGTCAGTTTTTAAAACCTAAGAATAATTTTGCACGGCAGAACTTTCTAATTGGAAATTCAAAAAACACAACATATAGTTATTATATGCTATCTTATCATAAACTCAAAAGAAAAATTTAAAACAATATGCTTAGATTTTAAAAATACTTTTGTAAATTCGTGCTTATAAAAGTTTAAACATCGAGTGAGGGTGGGATTCGTGTGGCTAATCCCTCTAATCGTCTTTGCAAAAACATATTTTGACTAATAAATATTTCAAGTTTAAGAATTTTACTTATTTCTTAGGCTTCAGAAAAGTGAAAAAAAAAAACAAAAACAATATATACACGTCGAAATTCTACATCTATTGGGTATTGATATTGAATCTATAAATGTGTATATGAATTTACCGATCAATCATTAAATTACACAAATAAAACCAAAAAAAAACAAGTAAAACCATGGGGTTGATTGATAGGTAATTTTCTTTACAAATATAATCTGAAAACATAAAAAGGTCGCAGAACAAGAAATTGGAACCCAGAACTTAACCCCGAAAAAAAAGCTAACCCAACCAAATTTTCGATACAGAAAGCATCAAAGCAGAAAAATAGCTGACTACATTTTAAAAAGTGGCAGAGTTTCTAAGCAGAAAACAAAGCAGCTGACGCCAAAAGTCTGCGTGGATTCATAGATCAGACCACAATCACCTTGCCACCCTGAACGTATTAAGTCCCACACACGTCATCATCTAATCACCCTAGTTTGTCATTGTCGCTAAAAATGAGCGATTGCCCAAGAAAACAAAAACTAAAATTTGTGTGTGAGTAAGTAGATTAGTCATTTGTAAAATAAAATTATATGATTAGAATATATAAAAATGAAAATCAGCCCTCCATAAACCAGATTTAACCCTTTGAGAAATTTTTGTGAGAGTTGGTGCCGAAGAGTCCCGAAACACCTCGGACTTTGGTTGAATGGGGATGGGGAGGTGATAAGGAGGGTAAAAACTTTGGAATCAATTTTCTGGTTTGGGGGTGGTGGACAGTGGTCGAACTCGCCCTTAAAAATTCAGAGGTTGAAGCGGTCGGAGCCTTGCCATCAGCTTTAAAAGGCCCATTTAGATGGGGTAGCGGTGGATAGCCAACCTCTAGCTTCTCTGACCATGCTCATGTATGGTATTCAGTATAGGAAAAACTATATAATAAAGGAAAAACGAAACACTTAGAACAAACTGCTTGAAAAAACAGGTTCCATTTAAATGGGACTTATTACTTATTTAAATGGGATCCCATCTAAATAGGTCCAATTTAAATGGGATCGCATTTATATAAATAAGTACCATTCATAGGCGTAGCCAGGGGGGTCTAGGGGTTCTAGAAACCCCCCTTTTGGGTCGGCAAAGGGAAAAAATATAGTTAGATCCCCCCTTTTGGGTCGCCAAAGATAAAAGTTTGGGGGTCTAGAACGGCTATTTTTTAAAAATTTTCTCGCGCTTCGCTCCGCTCAGCGCTTGATTAATTATAGTCACCCACTTCCAAGTTTGTGTTACTTTGTTTTGTAATCTTGGTATGGCCATGTTGGAGCCACCCCATTCTTAATGTTTTAACTTGTTCTCCACTTTCAAATTTGTGTTACTTTGTTTTGTAATCTTGATACGACCATGCTGGACCCCCCCTTTAGATTGTTTATATAGCAGTGGCGTGCCCAGAATTTCATTTCGCGGAGGGGGCGGTCTGGGAAATAAAGATTAACCCTGAAGGGGGGTCTGGGGGGCTGCCGCCCCCAGATATGGGGGTCTGGGGGGCTGCTGCCCCCAGATATGGGGGTATGGGGGGCGAGCCCCCCAGCGGGGTCAAGGGGCAGAGCCCCTTGTCAGGGGGCTGGGGGCAGAATTCTCCCCGGGGGAGAAAATTTTTAATTTAAGGCGCTAAAATACAATAGAAATTTTAATTCCAGATAATACTTATTACAAATTTTAAAGTTTTTTTTTATACCTATACATTTAAAACATGTGTTTAAACGTTAATAAAAGGATAATAGTGTAGTGTTTATAGTAGTTTTATTAAACATGTATGCCTTAACTACTGAACGGGATAATCGATTTGAAATCGAAAAACTAAGATAAATTGTCAATTTAAACTACCCGCGTAGCGGAAGTTTTTTGACCATTAATATGATTTTGAAAGGCATCAGGAAAGTTTCTGTATTAATATTAAAATTAAAAAAAAAATTCTCCCAAAATTTCTAAACGTGAGGGTCCCCCCTTACGAAAAAATCCGGCTTCGCTGGATTTCGGGAGGGGGCGGCCGACCCCCCCCCCGCCCCCTTGGGCACGCCATTGTTATATAGTGGGATTAAAAATTTAAAGATAAGGAGAAATAAATTTAAAAACATTTTCTCACACTTTGCATTGCTTAGCTGTAATTTAATGGATTCATTTTTGAGTTGTTAACGTTTTGAAAATCGAAAATTTTAAGGTATCAAATTGTTTGTAAAAAAAATTTTCTTTGTTTATATATATACTTATTTTTATTGAATAATACAAAAATAATGAAGTAATGTGACATAAACAGGGTAATAAACATTTAAAAAAATATTTTAGCCTTTTTATAACGTTTAGGATTTGCTCCCCCCTTTCGGAAATTTTGCTCAGGATTGGACCCCCCCTTCCCGAAATCCTGGCTACGCCCAGGGTACCACTTAAATGGGACTTATTTAAATGGAATTCTATTTAAATGGGACCAAAAATTGAAAGGTCCCATTTAAATGGGACCGGGACCTTTGTTTTCAAACAGTTTGTTTAATGTCTCATTTTTCCTTTAAAATATATTTTTGATTGGGTAAGTGAACTAAAAAAACCCCAGATTTTTTCCAAAAAAACCATAACTCCTTAAATACAACTCAAAACTGAAATTTAAAGGTATAAAAGAAACCTACGCAAAAGATCAGCACGGAAAAGTTGCTGTTAGCCTATTTTAACCCCAAAATTCAAAAAATATGACATTTTGAAAATTTTGATTTTTTTTGTCGAGTTCACCTATGCTTTGTTAGGAATATCGGTACATTTGAGCCTTTAGAGATACATGCATGAAAATTAACATCCTGAACCATTAACACTCGTTATTTGTGGTAACAACTATCGTTTCTATCCCAGTCGCACCAATTTTCTTATAATGGAATGTTTTGTTTTGTTTTTTTTTTTGAAAAACGCTGTAAACAAAATTGGGTGATTTTTCCAAAAAAAAAAAGAAAACCTTAAAAATCACTTTAAATTTTTTTTCCATCACTCGAAATATAAAAAAACCCCCCCCTAAAAGAGCGCTCCAAAAGATAAATCCCAAAAAAAAAAAAAAAAAACAACAAAAAAAAAAACTGCTTTTCTGGAGTAAAAAAATTCATAGATTTAATAAAAATAGTTAGTTTTTGTTGCTCTAAAAAGGAAAAAAATAGAAATACAATTATTGACAAAAAAGTAAAAATTATATTATTCCAACTTTTTTTCTCTTTATGTAAAAATCTTACTACATTATAAAGTTATTGCAAAAATAACTTTTCTGGGTAAAAAAGTGTGCACATTCCATTAAAACGGAAGCTTTCCTCTAAAAATGCAGGAAAAAACTTAAATTCTAAATTTTCAATCACTTAAACAATTTTTTCAAATGTCGAGAAAAAAAATGATTTTTTTAAACTTTTTTTGCTATGTGTTAATTAAAAAATCAAAAAGTTTAAAGTAAATAGGTAGAAAAACGTTTGGACAGATTAAAAATGTTGTTTTTTATTCAAATAGCTTAAGAATTATGAGTTTTAGAGCAGACCTGTGCACGGTCTGGAAATGCCCCCCCCCCCCCCGCTTTATTGGAGGATTCGCCCCCCCCCCGTTTATCGCCCCCCCCGCCAAAAAATGAAAAAGTACCCTAAAATTATGACGCCATTTTTGACCTATGATGACGCCATCATCGTGAATCTTTTGCAGTTTTTAGCCTATTTCAATGTATTTTAAGCCATTTTAGACCTATTTTTACCTTATTTTCGCCTTTTTTCTCTCTTTTTTCCCCTTTTCCCTTCTTTCTTCTTCTTTTTTTCTCTTTTTTTTCTCCCCTGCTTGCCCCCCCCCCGTTTTGGAATTGCCCCCCAATAAAACCCCGGGGGGCGAGCACAGGTCTGTTAAGAGTCCATTTTCGAAGTGTTTTTTTAGGAAAAAGTGTTTTTTAGGAAAAAGTGAACAAAAAGACACTTTTTTTCTAATTTTCTCGTTTAATAGATTCATGGAAAAAATGCTACTCAGAAGCTGAAAAAGCGTCCCAGGCCGGCATTGGTTTTATTAGGGGGCAATTCCAAAACAAGGGTGGGCACGGGGGGGCAACTTTTTTGAAACGAGGGTGGAGCAATGAAACGGGGGGGGGGCTACCAGGGGAAAAAAAAAAGAAAGGAAAAAGGGACAAAAAACGAAATTAAGGTAAAAATAGGTCTAAAATGACCTACATTGCATTGAAATAGGCTAAAAACGGGAAAAATTTCTTGATGATGGCATCATTATAGGTCAAAAATGGCGCTATAATTTTTGGGTACTTTTTCATTTTTGAGCGAAGGGAATAAAACGGGAGAGGGGCCGGGACAAATCCTCCAATAAGGCAGGGGGCAATTCCAGACCGTGCACAGGTCTGATACCTCCCAGAAAATCTGGAAACACCCCGAAATCGTCTTTATCAGCTTGATTTAACAGTTTATAAGTGGGCAGGAGGGTGGTCGGGAACGTCACTCTGCCCTCAAAATCTTAAAACTTCCCCTCTTGAAATTTGTGGGGTCCAAGTATATGCTAAAGACAAATGGTGTATTAGTGAGATACTAGAAAATATTTTCAGACATGAGACATCAGACATCCCCCTATAAAATTTGGATTCCGGTATCATACTATACATGAACATAGACCGGAAAGCTATGGGGGTGGCTACCCCGGGTAAATGGCCCTTGGCAAGCTAAAGAGGGCGGTCCAGGTCCCTTCCTCTCTCTTTCAGTTTTTTTTGGGGGAGGGGGTCGACCCGGGGTAGGCCAGTTTGAAATTAAGAGGGCGGTTAGTAGGGGTCCTATTTCCAAACAAAACTATTTGAAATCATCGAAATTTTTTAGTATTAATATAAAATTTTATACACCAAAATAGGCTTTTATGTAGGTATAAAGAAAGTACAAAAGTACTGTTTTTCACTACAAAGACGTGTTTGTGAAATTTTGACCTAGTTTTATACCCAAAATTCGTCTTGGAAGGGGGGGAGGGTCGATTTAGAATTCAAGAAGGGGGTTGGTAAGGGGTCAAAATTTAAAAATTTTGGGATGAAGGGCCCCTTAGATTTTTTCTAGGGGTGTCTGAAATTTAGAGGCTAGGGGGGGGAGTGAATCCAACCCTACCCACCCCCCCCCTACTCCTATGCTCATGTATGTCGGTATACGCCTTAAAACCCGGGAGCCTGCTCACCTAAGGTTCCCACCAGGATACCACCATCTTTGGCTATCTCTTTTATTTCTTGCAATTGGCTATGTCTGTCTCAATTTAAAAAAAGCTCAAAATGAAGTTCTGCTGGCTCAAGGCAGATTTCCTTACTTTTTCCTTCTTATCTTCCTTTTTCAGTTATTTTCGGGGGCCTGGCCTAACTGTTTTTCTAGCATATTTTCAAAAATCTTAAGAAATATATACCGCTAAAAACTCGCGGAATTGCAAAAGTTGTCGTTCCCGCCAACCGTAAATTTTAGAATTTGTGTTGGCAGTTTGAATTTCTTTAAGATGGCATGGCAAGTACAGGGCTTAAAGATTTATCTGCCCTACTTTGGGCATTTGTTTTATAGTTGATCAGCCTCTCGAGTTTAGGGGGGTATAATCGACCCCTAAATTTGTTGGGGGTTCTCTAAAAAATTTTTTGGAGTATTTATAATTCAAATTTGTGGGAGGTTCCCTAAAAAATTTTTGGGATATAATTCAAATACCCCATTTTTAACGTTTTTGATACTCGGACGTCGAACCCACCAATTATTAGAGTGTCGGAGATGTGTGCTGTCCAGGACACCCACGAATTTTGGAAGGGTTTCAGAAGTTTTAAGATTGTGGTGGTGGCGGTGGGGGGGTATGGGATATATAACCCCCTCAGCCTCAACCCCCACCCCTGTCCCTCTGCCCACTTGTGCTTGTTATTATTTAAAAGTTGGCTATTTGGACCTCCTGTTCTGTTTCTTGTGATTTTTCTGAGGTTGAAATGCAATGCAAAAAAGCTAGACAGATAAACAACACGAGCCTACTTTGCAAAATGAACTATTCATTTACAACTATTATTTTCTACTTAATTTTACAAGTTTTTTATCTGTGCAAACATTCTTTTGAAAGGCAGACGAATTGAATGAGCCAATTGCTTTCTGAGCAATGCTCAAGAAATCGCAAAAAATATAAAAAAGTTCCGTTTTCCAGA
>JASAMX010008634.1:0-19439 GCA_030248175.1 Microlaimidae sp. YZB2_3
ATAATCAGTTTGGTCTAAAAAAGGCCTATCCAGGCACATGATCCGTTTTGGAGGTTTTTTTAAAAAAATTTTCAGCAAAAAAATCGGTCAAAATTATTTCGATATTTGTAAATAAAACAAATTATAAATAATTCCTTTAGAAATCATTTTAAAACCGCAGCTGACTTTATTTTGACAATTTTTTTGTATTAGATTTTACAGCTATCTCCATCACGACTTTTTAAAAATAATATAATTTAGTTTTTGACCAATTTGTCTCCTGATTACGCCTTGCCTTCGATTATTATAGATGAATCGTTTGTGCTGGATTCAGTTGAATCATTTAAAACCAAATTTTCGTGATTTTCTGTGACCAAATGTCCATGTCGTTTTTTCAGATGATAAGACCATCTATGAGTTGTAAACATGCCGAATTGATACATTTAAGATTAGTTTTACACTGGAGTGACAAGTGACAAGTGATAACACGTTCACATCGTTGCGGTAAATGACATCATAATGGTATAAACGCGCGTGAAACTAGTTTTCACTTGTCACTCCAGTGTATATCAGTCCTTAGAATTAAAAAAAATCGAATTTTTGGTCCTTTATTTATTTAAATTAAAACAATATCAAACACAAAAGTATATGCCTAAGACTCTCTTTTTTTAATTTTGTTCACGTTGAGGAGGGACAGTGATTTTCACGTGAAAGACAGTGAGGAGGCATACACGCAAAGCCGGCCAGAGCGTTCTGAAACGGACCACAGCGCTATGTCAAGTAACACTCGCTTTGAAAGGGTGAAAATGGGGGCATCTCGGTGACATATAGCATGGAGAGAGTTATAGTGCAGCATATTAATAGAAAACATTTTCAGTTTTAATGTCAAATTTATTAGCAAAAATGATCATTTGAATCATTATCAAATAAATAAATTTTTCAAATTAAAATTTATATTTAATATTTAGAAAAAACTCATAATTCGGAAAATTTATTTAAATTAGGCATGTTTGCAACTCTGCTCAACCTGTGCAACACATCGTATGATAATTTACAACCTTCTTGATTGCAAACATAAGGAACTTTAAAATTATGAAATTTAAGAAGGTGAAATCGAAGTTTTTTGACAGAAGAAAATTCCAATTGTTGACAATGCGGACATAAATACATTTTTCTTCATAAAATAGCAAAAATTTAAGCAAAAATAAAATAATAAATTCGAACAAACTGTTTAACGCAATTAAAACAATCGTTAAAACATTCTTTTTTTGTTTTTCAATCGTTAAACATAACAAATTAAACAACAGTTCACAACACGCGTGGAACAACAAATTCAAGATGGCGGCGTGTTTTTTAGGATTTCAAATTTGGCGAACTTTAGTCTGCCAATTTTGTGTTTAATTCTGCCATTTTGGCAGACATTTGAGTGGCTGAGTATAGTCTGCCATTTTAAGGCGATAGAAATTTAAGAGAGTACAGTTTATATTAATGATAAAAAAATATTGTTCTATTTTTCATTATTTATTTAATTGTATTTTTATATTATCAGTAATAAAGTTTTAAAATACAAGAATATTTATTTGGATCAAGAGGCAGACAAGGTAACCGTGGCGCCAAATTATGGTTATGCCGTCTGGAGCAACAAGCGCACCGGTACTATACAACAGGAGTACAAAAAGGAAGTCAATGAGGATAATTGGCGGATTAACTCCTAAACCAGGATACAAACAAGAGTAAACGAAACAAAGAAAATGGAAGAATTATTGCCAAAAATCCGCAAAATATTAGTGAGGTTTTTAATGCGTTAAATCGGGTTAAAAGATGGCAAAAGATTTTGGTTTCGCTCGAGATTTTTTTTAAGCTTTCAAAACAAAGCGTACATTCGTTAATTCAGTATCTGAACGTTAATCATCCGGGTACATTTTTGGAATTCCAATTTAAGCAAAGTCTTTCGGGTGGCGGGTCTAATTATAAGTAAGCTTAAAAAATATAACACATATTAAAATATACGCCGATTTTTCGTGGCCGGCGGTAAATTTTGTGCCGAATACAAGGCAGCAGAATTTGTTATTATGCTGGGTTTTTATCAAAAAAGTTTTGTTGCCCGCAATTACAGTTTATAGTGTTATTTAGTTGTATTTTTGGTTCAGTATGCTATTAAAACTGCTGTTAATAACCAAATGCATCGGGCAAAAGTTGAAATGCAACACACAGGGCACTTCCCATAGTTCACTCATCGGTAACTTGATCACATCAGTTATGTACTTGCTTGGTTTGAGAAATTAAACAAAACTTTTCACACTTTTGCCCTTTGCCCTGCAATTATATAACCCTATTGTCGATTTTTTTGTGTGCGTCTAATTCTTTGTTTTTATTTCAAAAAATATATTTTAGTAATTATTGAAAAAATAAAATAGAAAAATATTACTGCAGATTTTTAATTAAACCAAGAATACATGAAAATTAATTGATAAAGAAAAGAAGAATGAGAAATGAAGAACAAATTATACGGGCTATGTGTGGATCCAACCTAAATGCATACGTATGCATATGTTATGCATACGTATGCATAAATTCATATGCATACGTATGCATATTTTTTTTAGTTATATGCATACGTATGCATTTTTCCGGAAAGTATATGCATACGTATGCATTTTTTTGAAACTTTTATGCATACGTATGCATTTTTTTCTAACTTTTATGCATACGTATGCATAAAAGTAACAAAAAATGCATACGTATGCATATACTTTACGAAAAAATGCATACGTATGCATATAAGTTGCAAAATATGCATGTATGCATATTTTGCAACTTATATGCATACGTATGCATTTTTCCGGAAAGTATATGCATACGTATGCATTTTTTGTTACTTTTATGCATACGTATGCATAAAAGTTAGAAAAAAATGCTTACGTATGCATAAAAGTTTCAAAAAAATGCATACGTACGCATATACTTTCCGGAAAAATGCATACGTATGCATATAACTAAAAAAATATGCATACGTATGCATATGAATTTATGCATACGTATGCATTTAGGTTGGATCCACACATAGCCCGTATAATTTGTTCTTCATTTCTCATTCTTCTTTTCTTTATTAATTAATTTTCATGTGTTCTTGATTAAACGTAAAAACTAAACAAATTGTGTAATGCCAAAACAAAAAAGAATACATGAAAATTAATTAATAAAAAAAAGAGAAGAAGAAAAGAGCGTAAATAATAAGAAAAGAGAGAATAATATACGGGCTATGTGCTGGATCCAACCTAAATGCATACGTATGCATATGTTTATATGCATACGTATGCATATGTTATGCATACGTATGCATAAATTCATATGCATACGTATACATATTTTTTTTTAGTTATATGCATACGTATGCATTTTTCCGGAAAGTATACACAACAAAGATCATGCATACGTATGCATCCCACACCACACGACATTTTTTGCTTTCAACATCATAAGAAACTTATCATACACATCTAACAGCATACACGTAACAGAAAAAATGATACGTATGCATACGTACTTCATATACTTTCCGGAAAAATGCATACGTATGCATATAAGTTGCCAAAATATGCATACGTATGCATATGCGTTTTTGAAATTAATAAGAAATTTTTTTAGTTTTTTAAAAATATGCATAATTAATTTCATGTAGTATATTACTTGAGTCATGCATACGTATTGCAACTTTTTTTTATGATATAAAAAAAATACAAAAAAAAAAAAAAAAAAAAAAAAAAAAAAAAAAAAAAATGCATACATATGCATATAAAAAAAAAAAAAACAACACAAACCGAAAAAAAAAAGCTAAAAAAAATATGCATGCGTATGCATATATGAATTTATGCATACGTATGCATAACATATGCATACGTATGCATATAAACATATCAAACGATGCATTAGGTTGGATCCACACATAGCCCGTATAATTTGTTCTTCATTTCTCATTCTTCTTTTCTTTATTAATTAATTTTCATGTATTCTTGGTAATGCCAAAAAATACATGAAATTAGTTAATATTAATTAAGTCACGGATCTTGGCCACGCAACGCAACCAACTTTTTATAATAAAAAATTTTATTTTATAATTTAGATAAAACAAACAAAAAACAACTTAAGTTAAAACAACTTAAACGAGAGGGCTTTGCTAATATCTTGTTCAGTGTATTGTTATTAAATTATGTTATTATTGAAATATTTTATCATATTTTTAAATATTTTTAAATTTTTCACAATGTGCGGAATTCGTGATCAGTAGGTATTTAAGAAATAACTTTATTATTATTATTATTTTATTATTGAAT
Source organism: Microlaimidae sp. YZB2_3 (assembly GCA_030248175.1). Lineage (NCBI taxonomy): Eukaryota > Metazoa > Nematoda > Chromadorea > Desmodorida > Microlaimidae > Microlaimidae sp. YZB2_3. The sequence goes on from JASAMX010008634.1 coordinate 4,314, forward strand.
ATTAACTATATTATAATTTTTCAATAATTAAAAATTAAAATAAATGTATATATTTACGAGCCATGACAAACCAATCAATACAAAAACATAAAATATTAACAACACTTTTTTGTGCTGTCAAAAGAATTTGATAAATTCTTTTCATGTATTCTTTAATGTGGAGTGGAGCCCAATTCGTGGCGTTAGGTTTATAATGAATTTAGAATTAAATTAAAATAGAATTAAAAGTTTAAATTTATAATTTATAACAACCTGTTTAGAAGCGCCACGTGTTTTCGCCCTTTGCAAATCTTAGGACCCCTTTTTTTAGGTTCCAAAAAATTCTTACGTAACAAGTGCGTTCTTAATAGGCGCAGATCTAAGTTCCCCAAATCTTTTTAATAGGCTCATAAGCAATACTGTTTACTCGTTGAAATTACTTAAATTTTACTTAAATTAACTATTTGCAGGAAAAAATCCGAGTAGTATAGTAAAAGTAATTGAAGTTTCAAAAGTCGAGTAAGAGTAAAAGTAAGTGAAATTTTAAAAGTAATTCAAAATCTCTTACTTTTATTAGTTTAAGTAAAATTAACTTTTTACAACAGTAATAGGGTAGTGCATTTAATTTCGGCACTTTTCCAAACTGGGCATTTTTGATTTTGGACTATATCTTTGGTAATCCTGGACGGAATACGGCGTTTGATAGTTCAAATGAGAGCTAATTATATGTAGATGACAGTCGTGAGCTTTTTATTTGTTATATTATCATATTTTCTTGTGAAATTGTGTGATTTATAAAAAACAAAATTGTTACTCGTTTTTAGAACATGGGCATTTCATGATTACGCAATAAATTGGTTTAAAAACTAAACTGTCCTGGTAAAATTTAGTTTATTTTCCGAATTTTTAGTCCCCGTGATTCTACGTTGCGTCTGTGGTGAGCAATCGTTATAAAATAAAATAGTGTAATTTCGGCACACATATTGCTGTAGGTAAAAACGGGTTGAATTAAGTGGTCGGGTGTTAAATTGTAGTTGTAAATAGTTCAAAGACAACGTTGAAATGTGTAGGGGTCATAGCACTGCACTTAAATTCAATTAAGGGGTCCTTTTAAAAAGTGTCAAAATTAAGTGCACTTTTTTCCCAAATTTTGCTCATTTTGATACCATTTGGCATTTTAGCTGTAAATTTTTGCCAGTTACACGTTGAACAACAAGTAGAAGCTGAAATTAAAGAAAACTGTTTGGAGATAACGATAGGCTTTTAAATTTTTGAAAATAATGATTTTTTGACTGAGAAACAATCGATTGTTTGTAAATGGAAATTTTTGTCACGCAACGCAGTATCGTGAAAGCTTCAAAATGAGCTATCAAATATAAAAATCGGGCCATAAAGTGAAAAGTTACATGGGAAAAACAAAAAAGTGCCGAAATTAAATGCACTACCTTGAGCTAATTTAATCGCTTTAATATAAGGATATTTATTATGCTTATTATTAGGTTTTATTAAGACTTTTTATTTAATTAAGAATTTATATTTTAATTATGAATCCTTCCTATTCTAAAGATTTAAAAATTCCTTAAGCATTTAAAACCTTTGTGTTATTAAGATATCATTGCTTAAATGAAAACTATACTATACTCCCAAGGAAATTTTCGGCTGTACAGTAAATTTTCACCTGAATTTAACAAGAAATGTTGCACATTTTACAAGCAAGCTACTTTTTGTGCACTCAATAAAAATTTTATTGCAAAGCGATATTTCCTACATTAAAACTTGTTTTTTCTGACACTTACAAAATCGCTGCATACCAAAAATTAGCAGAAAATGGGGATGGTTGCCAATAAATTCGCTCATGTGTGAGTTTTTCCATGAAAGTTTTATTGTACAACTGGACATTTACTCGGATTATATTATATTCTTCCTTTTATTTTTAGATGATATTAAAACTGTTTTAAAATATTTAATATTTTCATGTATTCTTGGTGATGTTAAAACATTTTTTTAAATAAATAAAAAAATTCAAGTTGATGTCTTGTTTGTATTTTAGCGTTATTAAGTTGCAAGAAAAATCTCTGCGCAAGAAATCAGTGTTATGTGTACAAAAAGCCGCGTCCGTTGAAAATGTAGCATTTTTTCTTGCACCAAAATAAAAAAAAACAATTTCATTCAAAAAGCTCACGTGACATTGATTTTATAATTTTTGGCTAAAGATAAGTCAACTAATTAAAATACTAAAACAAGCAACTTGAAACAAGGTAGAAAACAAACATAGTCGCCTGTACTCGCATACGCAATATAATTTACTTTTTGCAATTTAAAAAAAAGTGGTAAAGCTTAAAAATTGCTTTAACAATTTAAATTAAAAAGGTGCGTTTTAACTCCTCTTGTATGTTTAGACCAAAAAAGTTCGAAAAAAGATGCTTCTTTTAAAATAACATTCTTCAAGACTAGCATTTTTCAAATTTAGGGTTAAATTTGCACAATTATTAACATATTGGATTTATGAATATGAAAACATTTCGTAATATGAAAAAATTTACTATTGTCAAATAATTTTATTAATTTCTTTAAATTGGTGTCCAATTTTAATTATAGATTCTTTAACACGTTTTGCTTTTTTAATCAAAACACACTCCGCGTATAAAAGTGCTTTCACCCCTGCTCTATTTGTAGTGCATTCTTCAAAAAAAAATAATTAGGGGAATTAAGTATAAAGTTGCTCTAAACATGAATATATTACTAATACTTACGTAAAGGTGAATACTATGTAAATAAAATAATAATTTAAAGTTTATAAAACAGTAAAATATTAAAATAAATTTTTTTCTGCTTAGGAAAAACCGTTGTTTTTTTCAGTTTTCTACTTACACAAGTGCTTGAATTCTAAAATGTGATTATTTATTAATTACCTAAAACAAACAATTTACAGTAAAAAATTTAAATTTTTTAAAAAAAAAATAACCAATACAACTTCTGCTAAATTTTTAGCCTGCCTGGGTTGCGGCTCCTGCCGGGGCAAAAGTTTCAACCCTGGCCGCGGCCGGGGCAAAATCTTTTACCCCAGCCTAAGCAAAAGCTACACAAGTTAAGTCTAAGCCTAAAAAAACGTCTAAGCCCAAGCAAAATCTAAGCCAAGCCTAAACCTAAGCCTAAGCGAAATCTAAGTGTAAGCAAAACCTAAGCCTAAACAAAATCTAAGCTAAGCCTAAGCAAAACCTAACCTAACCCCTCTATTGTCATATTTGGGGTAGGTTTTAGCCTTCAGCTGCCCGGCCGGCATCAGCAAAAATACTGTCCACGTCGATCCCTACGTATTATTTTTGAAAGAAAGAAAGAAAGAAATTTATTTTATAGGCAAATAAAATCTAGCTGACCGCGATATTTGCAGTGTTGAATCGACTATTTAACAACGACACACAGTAATAGTACAAAAAATGGTATCACCAGTACATACAAAAAACGGTACTTAGAAAATGTTATACATACAAAATACAAAAGAAATAGCAATATAACACAGACAAAACACTTGTTGGGAGAACCCAAGGAAATGGGGTAAGAATTAAAAAAAAAGTAAGGAGCAAAAATTTTTCAGTAACAAGTCTATGTATTAATTAATATTAAGACAAAATCAAGAAAAAAAGAAAGAAAGTAACTGTGCTATCCACAAGCAACACAGTTCACTTAAAATAAAATGTAACTCCACCGCGCTAACTATAATTAACGAACGTGGATAAATTTTGTAATTAATGTTTATCTTTTTCTTATTATTTTTTATTTTGAAAAATATAATTGAATTTTCGGTGGTGTGGGAATACCACACGGCGATTTAGGCTCACTTCACCGCTCCAACTATACTTAAAGAACGAGGGTTAATTTTATTATTTTTTTATTTTTTATTTTTATTTTTATTATAAATGAATTATCGGTGGTGCGGGAGCGCCATATGTAGATAAAGCCCCACGGCACCGCGCAAACTATAATTAAAGAACGTGTGTAAATTTTGTATTATGTTCTTCTTCTCTTTATTAATAATATATTATTATTAATAATAATTATTAATAATATATTATTTTTCAAACGCTTATATATTAAAACCGATATTCGTCCCTCGTTACTGATTGATCAGAAAGAAACATGGGCTTTTTGAAAAGCTGTCAATCATAGAAAATTTGCATTTGGTTTGTCCAGCTACCCACTGAAAAAAATTCTACCATATAATAATAATTTTTTTACACGTTGAGCTAATTACACAGCACTTTTGTATTTTAATTTAGTTTGGTGAAATGTCAACTGAAAACATCATACTCACAGCAATCTTTGACAAGCGCGAAATCGCCACTTTTTAATTAGAACGTAATGTTTATATGTGTAAAAAACAACTAGATTTTTAAAAGTGGCGATTTCGCGCTTGTCAAAAATTGCTGTGAGTATGATTTTTTCAGTTGACATTTCGTCAGACTAAAGAAAAAATGCAACAGTGATGTGTAATTAGCTCAACGTGTAAACAAATCATTATCATATGATAGAATTTTTTTCAGTGGGTAGCTAGGCAAACCAAATGCAAATTTCCTATTGTTTACATAGAGTCCATCTCAGACTAGTCCACTTTCTAAACATATGCCCAGGGAGAAATAGCCCTTTTTCGCTGCTCTACTCTTAGAGCATTTTTCAAGACTAAACTCGAAGGCCACCAGGAAGCGATATTACTTAAACACTGAATGTTGTTGGATTAATGCCAGCTGTTCATTTCATATTTATTTCCAAATACTTGAAATGATTAAAATAAAAATATACCAATTTATGTCTGAAAACGTCATTTATTGTGCAGAAAAATATTAAAAAACCATAATAATATATTCTGTCATAATATATGTTTTTTACCTATGTTTTTTTATATTAATATATTCATATAGAATGAATATTAGAGATTTTGTATAAGATTTTGGCCCATCTTATTGAAATTACAAAATGAACTGACTAAGTTCGCTACGTTTAAATGAAAGCCAAATTCAAAACATTCAATGCCACTCTAGCTGTATTTTTTACTAACTTCAGGCCGCGTAATAAAATTAATTCAAATGCAATGGGAATTTCCGTTATTGTTTTTTTATTTTTTATAATTATTCTGCGCGCCGGCTGCCGCGACCGCTCTGTCGCTTTTACAGTGCCGTTGGGTTTAGTTGTTATTAAGACAAGATAAAAACAAAAGAAAGTAACTGTGTGAGATCCACAAGCAACACAGTTTACTTAAAATGAAATGTAAACAAAAAAAACAATGTTTCTTGCTAAAAACTGCTCAAAAGGCTGAAGTTTTGTTTGAAGCCTCAGTATTAACACTGAGCAGAGTACTACATGTATCAAATTAGTCTTATTAAAAATTCAATTTAAAATTGCACTGACTTGTTAAAAAAACTTCGAGAAGCATTTGTGCAGGACAAGACACTAATAACTATTACCATGACGATCAAATTAATTTAGAGATTTTTTAAATATACTAACCGATGGAGCAGTAACCTGAGAGGCATTCAAAGAGTTTCAATTGGGTATAACACGATTGGGAAAGCAGTATTTTTTTCATCAATTCTACATTTCTTAATTTGCAATTTAAATGAATAACCTCTAGTTGGGTTAAGGTTGTTTCATACTTATGACAAAACGTCCTTTGGACAAAGCGCAAAGGACAAAAGTTCTTTGGACTTTGTCCCAAGGACAAACACTGCGTCAAAACGTTCTTTGGACTTTGTCTTTTGGGTTTTGTCCAAAGGACAAAGTCCAAAGGACAATGTGTTCATACTTTTTGTCCTTTGAACTTTTCCCTTTGGATTTTGTCCTTTGGAATTTGTCCAAAGAACAAATTTCAAGTAGCATTCATACTTCGTCCTAAGGAAAAAGTCCAAAGGACGTTTTGGCTTTTCTAAAATTTTTCTTTTGACTTTGTCCAAAGGAAGTTTTGTCATAAGTATGATCCAGCCTTTAGTGTTAAAACAAAAAAAATTCTGGTATAACAGGATTTACCATTTATTATTTTATACATTTCGCACAAATCATTTTACCTCTTCGGTCTGATAGTTTTTCAAGTTTTAGATATGTTAAGCGATTTTCATAGTTGGTGTACGCAAGACCGCAGCACCTGAATATTCTTAAATAGTATTTTTGAACCTTTGCAATTGTACCAGTTAAGGTATTCTTCAAGATCACACCATTAAATTGAAATTAAAAATTTTTCATTATTGTGGCGGATAGCGTTGAGCAGCGTAGGTCAATTAAACTCACAATATTAATTCATGCTTTAAGTAGCCACTACACCCGCTTTCAATCATAAGTTCCATTTTTCAATTTAAAAACATTATTAAATTATAATAATGTATGCGCTGTAATCAAATTACAGTAGCCCGCGCTTGTCGCCGCGCGTGTCAAAACAGTTGCCTATAGCAGTTAACAGTACGTGTGCTCCACGCAACGCGTGGGCCCAATGGGTTCCGCAATTATTGTTTGGCGCTTACTAATTGGATACAGGTTGCTTTCTGACTTCGGAACCCAAGTTGGCAGATCCAGAGTAGGTATTTTTACTCTCCTACCCTTAATTTTATTCGTTGAAATTCCCAACTGAGATGCCAACATTTATAGTTGGTTAAAACCAACTTAAGTAGGCACTGTGTGTTGAGAGAAGGATTCACAGAGGCTGTCTGTGAATTCTTCTATTAAGATTAGGGCGCAAATTTCGACGTGACTTGGTGGAGTGGTTACGATCTTGGTAAAAAGGTATTTTTAACAAAGAATTTTGCACAAGTCTGCATATATCGTACACCGTTTTTAATTAAGCTAATTAGGTTATACAAAACCCTCAGTGGCGTGTCGTCAAGGGCACCCACTGACCTCCGTAAAAATATCGTTGTGTTTTTTTAATTGGTAAACTTCTAAAAAAAACTAATATTTAGCTAATTCAAAATCTAAGCCTCTAACTGAAATAACAATTCATTCAATTAAAAAGTTACATAATTTTAAGTTCCAAAAACTTATAAATTTGTTTAATTTTTCTTTAAGTAAAATAGTGTTTTTGTTATAAAACGGGTTTTGTTTTTAAACGGGCTCAAAAGCTAAGCCTTGGCGTTCTCAACGCCTTTCTAAAAAAGTCTTTCTTTTTTAATCAAAATGCTCAGTTGCTCAATGTGCGCAAAGTGTAAACTATGTCTTTGTTCGCCGCAACGCGGTCTGTTACACTCGTCGTAAACGCGCATTTAAAATAAACCTTTTTGTGTAATCTGTCGTATAACCTATTTATCTTTATAAGTAATTCAATCTGTCAATGCAGTATCCTATTCACAAAGTACGTAAACACGGCATCTATTCTGTCTCTGTAATCTAAGTTACAAAATACACTTCAAATTCACACACGATAGTCCCGCACGACACATATAAATCACGGAGCCCAAACCTCTGGCCAAACCCTCTCTTTTCCCCTCAGCGAGTCATTAAAATTGCGCCAGTAATTTTAATGTTTCGGTGAAAACTAATTCCCCACAACCAAATTTCTTTCGGTGCTTTATACAGTTCGTGACCCGCTTGGCAGCTCCGAATTTTCCAAGCACACCCAAAGGTCTTAACGAACTTTTTGAAAACTCAAGCACTGCTTGAGTCGCTAAACGTTACCCCTTCAAAAAATCCGTTGTTTAAAGGGTTCACCCCTTAACTCCCGGTGAAGCTATCGAGTCCAGCAAGTTAGCCAACGTTTCCCCTTGCTGTAACCATTTTGTGGAAGTCTGACCCCATCAGACAAAATAGTTAAAAATGACGGCACTTCAATGTTTCATACCAGCCCTTACCTTCCCCACCTGATTGCAGACACGTTCTCCCTGGGAGCGCACAGAGAGCACACCGCCCACCCAACACGACGCCAAAAAACAGACCAACCCAAAACCAGACCCAGCCCCCCCACATCAAACAGAAAAAAAAAAACCCCCCCCCAGCACAAAAAAAAACCAACCACAAAAACAAAAAAACAACCAAAACCACACCAAAACAAACAAAAAAAAACAACCCAAAAAAAACAAAGAAAAAAAAAAAAAAAAAAAAAAAAAAAATTAATTAAAAAATAAAAAAAAAAAAAAAAAAAAAAAACACAAACAAAATATAATTAAATAAAAAAAAAAAAAAAAAAAAAAAAAAAAACAAAAACATTATTATGTAAAAGAAGTTGTGGTTAAGAGTTTTAACAATAAAAGAATCACTAAATTCTAAAAATCTGTGAATTAGATTTTTGCTCCTGAACTCGTATAAATTATTAATTATCATTTTTAGTTTGAACTGAAACAGCTAATTTTGGCTGAAAAATTTTCGGCGTGAATATAAGCTATAAAATCTGACCACGTTTAATATGGGTCACCAATATTGGTCCAGCGGCCCCTTCAACTATAAAATAAAAAGCTCAAAATTGTTTCAAAGCATATAGAAATTACCTATAAAACTTTCGAAAAAATCGCGGCTAGTATTTTTAAAAAATTTCCAAAAAAAAATAGAACAACTATTGGGTTTAGTCCAAATAAATAAAATCGCGGTATGGAAAATGCGTGCGTAACGATTTACCCCCCCCCGATATTTGTTAAACTTTTTTTTCCAAACAAAAATGCGCATTTTATGTAAATCACTTTTTGCGCAACAGGCTGCGTACTTTTCACTTTGCATTATGCATTGTTTCAAGATAAACAATAGTTTTAACGAAATTCCACATTGATTTAATGAAATTGACTTTTTAGTAAATTATTTTTAATGTTTTTTTCCAAAATATACAACAATTTTTTTGCAAAACGGTTATTTTGTGGTTTAATATTTAAGTTAGGGACGCTTTTGGGGAGGTACCCACCTCCCTAGCGTTTTTCCACTTATCTGCTAGTGTCACTTACCATTAGGGATTCTAGTAAATACAACACTTCACTAAACTGCTTAGTGACACTTGCCAGCTAGTGGCCCTAAGCTGTTAGGGCGTCTAGTAAATTCGGCCCCAGAGGATGGAAGCCCAGATCCCCCAAGAGGGGAAGAGAGGAGCAAGGGAGGAGGAATGGAACCAATAAAGGTTAACGAAACATTTGGCGAAGCCCGCAGCTGTTGCGATCTCCTCCAAGAGTGGGAAGAGAGGTTAGCAAGGCGAGGAGCGTGCCGGGGATTAAACCAAAAAGGTTAACGAAACTGGTTACTGGCAAAGGACAACCTGTAATCTCCAGCCTCAATACCTAATTGACGTACGTGGCCCACAACACCACCTCTCTGGGCAGCTTCTCTTTAAAACTCATATAAAAACGTCCTCATTCTTTTGACACCACAAAAAAAAAAAGTAGTAACACTAATTATTTTTTTCCAAGAACATTAGTAATTAGATTAATCAAAAATATATAATATACCGAAAAATGTGTAACTCTTATATAAAAAAGTACAGAAAAGGTGGCCTTTATAATGAGCTTTTTCCATTAAAATGACACTCTCCACTATAATGGCATAGTAGCCATTTTAATTCGGCGAGTTAAAATGGAGAGGAAGCTATTATAATAGCCATTTATTGACTTAATTTCACTTCATATATACTCACAAGTCTAATACTGTCCCGGCCGCACGAGTTTCCGCGTGTTGCTTTAATACTGTCCAACACGCAGAAACTCGTGCGGCCCGGACAGTATTAGACTTGTGAGTATATATGAAGTTAAATTAAGTCAATAAATGGCTATTATAATAGCTTCCTCTCCATTTTAACTTGCCGAATTAAAATGGCTACTATGCCATTATAGTGGAGAGTGTCATTTAAATGGAGAGGCTCATTATAAAGGCCACCTTTTCTGTACTTTTTTTATATAAGAGTTGCACAATTTTCGGTATATTATATATTTTTGGTATAATCTTATTATTATTTAAACAAATTATTTATGACATTTTCACATTTTTAATTGTGACGTTGAACTGAAACTATCACAAAGTTTTGATATTACTTCATTTAGATCAAAATACAGAGAGACTTACAATTTTTTGAAGGTACTGAAACTGACTATGTGTCAAGCAACGTTATAATCCTATTTAAAACGAGCGTTCGTTATTTTTGCGTACGCGCAGTGGAATTAAATATTTAAAAAAATAAAACGGCCGCATATCAAATCAAATTTTAGAATAACTATTTATTGATTACTTATTTAGGTTTTCCTTATAAATAAAGAAATTATTAGAAAACTACAAATGCTCACAGAATACAAAATTAGAGTTGTTTAATGCCATAGAAGCATTTAAAATTTTTTTTACGATTTCTAATAATCAACTAATTAATGAAATTCACTAAATTTTTTAACTAAGTTTTTAAAAGAAATGAAAATAAACAAAAAATAATATTAAATTTTTTAAAAAACTAAAAAAAGACTGCCGCCTATTTTTCATAGAAACTTGCAATGATAACAAAAATATATTATATTTTTATGACCAGTACGATATTGCTAAAACAAAAATATTAGGCCTCAGTTTTAGTTTTTTTTTAAAGATATTGGATTAAAAACCTAAAACTGGCTTATAATGTTTAATAAACAAAAAACTAATTGATTTCTGCTTTCGATATATAAAATAATTTACACTCTAAAACTGGAACAAAAAAATAATATATTTTAAATTTTCTTAATTTTAGCTCACATACATAGTGCGGTGGATACTGGAGCCAAAAACATGGACACGCCTCCAACAATTGAATAAACTTGAGCGGTGTACACAGCACTTTCCTGATAATACTCCAACAAAGCGACAAATATCATACCTAAAATAAAAGAAGGAATTCCTACTTGCATGTTGTGTTAGGTACAAATTGGTAAACATGGATGTTTTTGGTCGGGTCCGCTGGTGGGAGGAGAGGTCCTGGCCCACCGTTCACTCCCGAGTGAAAAGTTTTTAGGGCTGTACAGAAGGGTACGCACCCCCTGGCTTTTCAGGGTGGGGCGACCTGGGGCAGCCGATTTTAAATTCACAGGAAGAGGGGTCAGGGGGTCTGATTTTTTTTAACAAAGTTGTTTTAAATTGATAATTTAAGGTTTTTTGGGCCTATATTGAGTGAGTTTTATAGATTAAAACAAGCTATATAAGCGTAATAAGGGTATGAAAATCCCGATTTTTATTAAAAAAACGTGTTGTTGACAGTAAATATAAAATTATACATGAAAATTGGCTGAGGAGAGAAAAGGGGGTTACTTTCGCTACAGGGGAGGCTCGACCGCTCTCAAGGTGGGAGGTGAGAGGGGCGGCCACATAGATTTTTCCAATGTGGTCGAAAATTTTGGCTCTAGGAAGAGTGGATCTCTCTAGATCAACCTTCTCCCTCCCCCGAAAAAACATAATGAACGAGAACGACTCATATTACTTGTAGGAAGACGAATGAAGATAATCAGTATTTTATTGCATCGCAACACAGTCCTAAAAAGCATAAGTCATGTTTTTTGTAAACAAAAACTGTCAAAATTGCGATTTAGTTTTTGAAACATATAACCTTTTAAATGATGCCATTTTTCAATTACTCCAGCAATGTAATTTTGGATAAAAATAAATTTATGAATGTATTTTGGATAAAGATTTTATGATTTTAGATTTACTCGCAAAACTAAGTTTTAAAATAAGGAGATATTTTTCATAATATCCAGCGCATACGTTTTTAATTGAGTAAAAAATTGTTTAGCCAAGTCTCGTGATGTGCCTGTTTTTTTTGGAAAGCTACTATTTTAAAAATAAATCTATTAAACACTAAGTAAATAGGCAGATTTGTGCAATTATCAATTATTTAACATTGGGACAGCAGTGCTTGTCCAATTCCAGCTGTCCCTGCGCGGAAAACAAAAAAAAAAACAACAATAATTACCTAGTCCTTTAAGGATTCCGAGAAAGACAAATAAGTTGAAGAAGACTCCTATCACGACCACCCAGGCCCAACCCCGATCAACGGGCACTCTGGAATGGTCCATTGCTACCATCTATGTAAACAAAAACTTTAAACTTTTTGTTTCTTTTCTTCACATGTTACAACAATATAAAACGACTAAAACTATAATGTTTATATAAAACGCCTAAAAAAGGATGTATACTCATCAAATTAGAATTGTGTTTATTTAACTTCATTTAAAAAGTTGCTACTTTTTTAAATTGAAAAATGATCGTTGAAATGTCAGCTGCTTAGAAACAGTATAATCAAAACCAAAAGTAATGTTAATGCAAATTCTTTTTGTGAATAATTTTACGTCAATAACAGGTTGGGTGTTTTCAACCAATCATCGGCTTAAAAAACAGCAAGCCAGTTTATCAACAACATAAAAAAACCAATCGAAAAAACTTCCAATAAAACACTGCATTGGTATAGGTATAATAAAAAGACAACAATCTTTAACGGAATTTAAATGACACGAGCAGAAAAGTTTAAAATATTTTATTATCGACGAAACACTAATAGAAACAACAAATTGAAGGTTAAATAATTTTGATTTATTCTTATGAAAATTCAAAAATTTATAATTTTATAATGATAACAAACCATAGCGATATAACAATTATACATTTAAGAATAGTAATTCCGAATTAAATGACAGAACGTTTACCCGTAAATTGACCTTATCTTCACAAAAAAAATCGAATTGCTGGTCTCCGAAAACAAATTCCAATTTCAAAAACAATGTCTGAGCAGTTTATTCATTAAAAACTCAGATTCAAATCACATTTAATGTACACAATATATTTAAATGAATTAGCAAAAAAATTTTAACATGATTATTGTTTACAAAGCTTTCTGATAAATTTAATTTTTTAATTTTCTTTTCTTTCAAATTAATTATTGACGAAATAAATTTGTAATTATATTCTTCTAATTTAAGAAAATACATAAACTTAGTTTTAAAATATTTGACAATTTAAATTGTTTTATTTATCTTTCATATTTTGCTGAAATGACCGTTTATTTTAATTTTTTTTCAAATTTGTGGAATGTTTTATGTTGTTTTTTTCACAATAATTAGTTTTAATTACAGTAAAATATTTTATTGTACTGGAACTTATTTTTTACGACTTTTTACTGGATATTTTACCCAGAGCAAAACGTTGATTATCACTTAATTTTTTACTGAATACGCTTTTTTGATAATAACAAGTTCTAAAAAAATCACTCAGTATAAAAAATATCAAAAACTAAAGTTTTAATTTTTTCAGCTTAACTTAATAGGAAAAGGTTTCTTGCTTTACTCAATAGGTCTTTGATAGGTAGCCTCGATTCTCAATGGCAAATGACCGACCTTTTTACTTTTTTGGTTCTAATAAGGTTCTTAATCTTGTATTCATATTCATTAGCCACAGACCAACAGTTTTCGTGTAGTATTTGGTTCCAAAAAAGGTTTACTTCATTTATTCAACTTGTCTTCCATTGACTTCTTTTATTTTTGATGCCACTCATTAGGTACAGGTGCAATACAATTACATTAGGTACAGGTGCGTGTTGCGTGTATAGATACAGGTAATTAACGAAACAGCTGCAAAAAACTTGCGTTTGGCAGCCAAACACCAAAAAAGTTAATATTTCGCCTCATCGAACGCTTTTCTGGCTTTCTTTAGCTCGTCGTTCATAGTCAAAAGGTCCTTGACCCTTCCATACTTTTTAGGGTCTCTTCTAATAAGGTACCAAATGTCTTCGAGGGTAACACGGCCGGGTTTTCCCACGTCCAATGCCGCTTTAGTCATTTCTTGTATGTATTCTATTACTATTTCTTCCAACAGGTCAACAGTCTCGGTGTAAGGCACCTGAAAATAATAAACTATTTCACTATGAAAATTCTTCTGATGCAATTAAAAAAAAGTCCCAATAGTTTTAAGAAAAAGATTTAGTATACAATTTTGAAAAAATGAACAAAAAAGCCTTTAAAATGACTTTTAACTGTCTCCAAATTTAAAATTTAAGGTCAAAATCAGTGTTTTTTAAATATATAGAGCTCAAAAATACAATAAAAATGGTTTTTTGATCTAAAATTAGCGTTTTACCCTCCACTCTGGACCAACTTGCTCACGTATGGTTGTGGGTTTAAATTTTTTTATCGGGTGGAATTTACCCGCCATTAATTTATAATTCTGCACCCCACCGTATTAAAGTTTGAACCTATAAAGAGTCTATCTCGATCATGTTATGCCACCACATCTCACCTTTTTTCGAAGCTATTTTATATGCGACACACGTTCCCACAGAAATCAAATCGTCAGCATTTGACCGTCGTATTGGACCGACAGCATCTTATTGTCGCATATATAATTCCACTATCCCAGGGATTTTGTTCGCTGCGCATTTTAATCGCCAGTACTAATAAGACTGCGTTTGCATATTATTTTAATTTATTAACAATTTTTAACAATTTATTATTTAGGACTTTTTTAATATTTAGGTTAATTAAGATTATTCTAACCTCGCTTGGAGTTTTGCGAGTCGTAATTTTTTAACATGTTTGGATATTTTAAATAACCAATTTATTCAGATTGTGAAAAGTAAAAACTATAAAAACAAATAAACAGCCGATCGATAAATCCTGTTATTAGGGCAGGTACAGGAATTTTTTTTTCAAATAATTTTCAAGCTACATATTTCCAACAACTTACTTTATCATCGCCAAAGCCGTACATCATACACCGGAGCTCCTTGTGAAAGAAGTGCTTTTTCGCAGAAGTGGAGGGGGCGCCAGATGTAGATGCTGCTTCCGGAAGTGCTTCCTCCTCGCTGGCTGCAGAAGAATTGACATTGGTTCTAAGCTCACAGGTTAATGCCTTTCGTTATTTTGCCAAAAAGAGGTCCATCGCCTGCGAAATCATTGTTATTCTAATCTAATGGATTTTTTGGCACTCAGCGTCAGCAATAGACGTTTATAATTAGTTTTAGGAACGACAACAAAGTAACTTTTTCTACAAATATTGGTGGAATCGTGGTTGGGATGGGATGCGATTGCACAACAATAACATAACGACAAAAAAATTTTCAATTTTTAGTCAAAAAACGTCAATATTTGCTTTATGATTTTAAAATATATTTTGTAAAAAGTATTTTAAAATAAAGCAAAAATACCAGTTGGGATTGTAGAAACCAAAATAAAATCATAAGTCTGCAGGAAAATTTGTGCA
>JASAMX010008636.1:0-47115 GCA_030248175.1 Microlaimidae sp. YZB2_3
AATAGTATTTTTACTTCGATTACAAGTTGTAACAAAAATGAAGTAGAATGATCAGTGAATAAACTCAGTCGCTTAAATTGGGCGACTTTGACTCTTTGGATTTTTTTTTGTCTAAAAAGCGCTGCAAATCTGCAAAAGGGATTCTCACGTAAGTGTTGCTCAGTGTTAAACTTCGCGTCCAGCCCCCAATGAACCTGCAAGTTTAACACAGCACAGTGCAGCACTGGCGCAAAACACTTTCTGCGGATTACAAGCTGAAAGGATCCCAAACGGTAAATACACTAAATCCGGTAATTTCCACTATTTCTACTTTTCTACTATTCTACAGTGTACCAGTAAATTTTGCACTTTTTTAAAGATTAAGTAATATGACTTGTCCTGGAATTTTGTTATGAAAATCGGTGCAGTATGAAACTAGTATTAACTTTGCAACAAATCGTTGTGCAAGAAAACAATCGTAAAGGCACAGAAAGTCGCGTGCAAAAAATTATAAATTGTTAAGTAAAAAAAGGTGAATTTGCTAAATAGCTGAAAGTAAAATTATTACATTTAAAATACAAAAAATATAAAAAGACATTTTTTGTATAAAAAAACCAAACTAAAAACTGATTATTTCATGTTTATTTTATTAAAAATTACAAACAGATTAACAAGTGCTCAAACACGTTGCAAATGTACATTCATACTAACAATAAAGGTGATAAAAAAGTAGATAATTGCCAGGCTTTTTGAGAGCATCATTTGTAATTTAAATTTTAATATCGATTCAGCATTGTTTTAAGTACAAAATAAAAAAAACGCCATTTTTGGAGAATCTTATCTCGTGAACCACTGAAGATATTTCGAGGTGAAATGTTGGGGGGCAGGGCTAAAATTGTTACAAAAAAATCATCGAAATTGAGGACATAAAATTTGACTTTGTATCGCACTTTTAAACTCGTATATAAATGCATATTATTAAAATAAAAAGTGAATATTTAATAAATAACATGAATCATTTTAAACTTTTGTTTTGTTATAAACCATTTTGATTCATAGGTATGTGTAGGTTTGCTTATAGGAGCTTTAATTGTAAAATAACCCAATTATTTATGTACACTAATTAGATTACTGTATGATCAAATCGATTGTATGCATTTTTTGTAAATATTAATACTATGCTTTGGTGTTAATAAAAATTAAAGGAAATAAATTAAATAATATCTTGGTTTTTCTTCTTTTTGTTTCGTACCTGAAATCAGAGGTGAAAAATATTTTTTGTACCAGCCTACGAGTTTACGCCAATTACACGTCAAGGAATAATTAGACCGCTATTCTTCTAGCAGTATTATGGAAATTCAATTTTTATCTATCTTATTATTGCTTTCTTGAATGAACTTCTTGAATGATTTTTAATAAAAAGCTATTAGAGGACGCGCTAATTCTTGGTGAGTTTAATTATTTTTACAACGACGTGTTGTTATCTATCAAACCAAAGAACGCTCTGAACGTATCTGTTTTCCTTCTTGTACTAATTTTCTTGTATTATATTTTGTACTGGATAAGTTAAATGCAAGCCAGACATGGCTTTTTATAAACATAACAGGACATGTAACCAATCAAATCAAAAATATTTAGCGCCGATTACAAAACCAAAGTTAACCAACAAAAGTTAATTTAATTGATACCTTATTTAACCTTTAACTTTTATGAATTTTATTGCTTGATCAATGCCGCTAAACCGCTTTGGTTTGATTGCGCGTTATATTTCATCAACATATATAAAGGTAAGCAAAAAGAGACTGCATTGAAGCGGGTTATTTTCTCTCGTGGAAAAGATTGAGTGTTGCATAGGGGTTTAAAAAAACAATGATTAAAGTTCCGTAAGTTATTTTTCCCAGTATTAAGGTTTTTTTTATTTTCTGAATTTTACTTTTAGTTTAATTTTTGTGATATTTTTACCCAAAAATATTGGGCTCTGGAATTCTGCCGATTTAAAGTGGATCTCAAGAGCTCCGTAGCCCTGGTCCTTTAATGATTTATCCAATATTTATTCAATTTTGAAATATGTTTTAAGTTATTCTAGTCCTATTTTTAGACACACAAACACACACATACACACATACAAACATACAAACATACGCACACACGCGCGCGCGTTACGTCTAATATAATAAATTTGTAAATAAAATCCTGTTTTGAGTGTTGTTTCCTTGTTGTTTAATTAATGTTATTAAAATAATTAATTATGAGCCTAAAGGCTCGAACCGCACCTAAAACTTGTTTCTATAAATTTATGTCAAAATTTATTGAGCCATCTATTTTTAACTTGCAGACTCCATGTATTTAAAAAAATAAGCGCGTGTAACATGACAGATCACAAACTACTTTCAAATGAAAATTAAAACTTGATTTTTGCCAAAATGAATTTTTAAACTCTATCCTATAGCCTTGAACACTGTATTTTATGTTTTACAAATATTAAACTTACTATATCAGGATCGCTATGTATTTTTAATTAACCCATCCCTGATTGCCTTTTCTTCAATTACAACCGTGAAACCTTCATATTACTGCGATGAAACCTTCGTCTAACCATTGTGGTTGGTAAAATCTAGGTATCACCTTGGCCGTACGTAGGTCGTACCTAGTACCCTGTATTATGTGAATAGTACATATATTATGCATATTGCTACTCTAAAGCTTTAACCATTTTCATTTGCTTGTTCAGTGTGCATTGATCGTGCACAAAGCTTTAGGTAGAATTTAGGTAGGAATTAAGTGTTACGTAGAGTTCACCGTGGAAAATTTTACGTACCACAATGAATATACGAAGATACGACCGCCGTGAAACAAAGATTTCACCGTTGATTTAACTGGGTAAAAGGCAAATACGAGAACGAGACAACATTTATTTTTTAACGTTGCAAAAAATATCCACAGTTTTGTTTATTAAACATTAGATTATAAAATGTATTTTGTGTAAAAAGCTTCTAGTTCTTTTTAATTATGCTTAAAAACAAAAGGACAGCTCTAACGAAGCTGATAGATATTATGTCTTTAAAACAAAATGAACTTGGACAATGTGAAGTATATAGAACCCAAACTCAACCCTTAGCTTGAATAAAAATCTGCGTCATTTTCTTTGTTTAGAATTCCAATTTCCCTATTTACAGTTCTTAAATAATTTTAAATTTTTTTCTTTATTATAATAAGTACAATTTTAAAACCCTACGTACTTTTCAATTCTTGGGTTAACATGAAAAGTAGCTGCGATTTGAAAATTCTAGTAAAATGACGTTTAAATGTTGTTTAAA
This sequence comes from Microlaimidae sp. YZB2_3, assembly GCA_030248175.1. Classification (NCBI taxonomy): domain Eukaryota; kingdom Metazoa; phylum Nematoda; class Chromadorea; order Desmodorida; family Microlaimidae; species Microlaimidae sp. YZB2_3. Next base: position 3,297 of record JASAMX010008636.1, read on the forward strand.
AAATCTGAATAAACTTCAATAAAATAATACACGAATTATTATTTCATTTAAAATAAATTAAAGATAAATTCTATCAGAGTGAAAACAGATGAGTGGTAAAGTAACCACTAGTTTTTTTGAGAAAATATCACGTGCAGAAAAACACATGACGCAACTAAATAATAATTGGTTAAATAACCGCTGAAAACTTTTTTTTATTTTTCTCGCTCAAGGGTTTATTGTTTATTTCTTCCTGGCGGAGAGCGGTTACGCCCTTAATTTCGCCCTGGAAGACTTTAGCTTTAATTAAATGGTTTTCGATAATTTTAAATAACAATAATTTTAATTAAACCGTGCCTCGCGCGGGAGCGACACGAAATGTTTTTGAAAATTTCATAATTAATAAATAATAATTCAGAAATTAACAAATAATAGAATATGGTGTTTATATTCTTGGTTTTTTTAAATGCAAACATTATTGTAATATTAACCCTTTGGGATTCTTTCCGCTGCAAATCCCCATAAGAGATTCCGCGCCAGTGCTGCTCAATGTTAAATTCCGCTTCTCGACAATCCCGATCGTGCAATTTAACACACTGCAGTACTGGCGTGGAATACCTTGTGCGGAATTACAGCTGTTTTTGGAAGTAACAATCCCAAAGAGTTAATATTAATCAAAAAAATTATTTGCAAAAATTAGATGTTTCGCTCTAAAGCATAGTTTTTAAATTTAAATTATAGTGAAATTCAGAGTCTCTGAGATTTGGATCAGCTGTAGTTACGGAGACCCAAAAATACATTTTTATAAACAAACTTCGGGAAAATAAAATAAAAATAAAGGTTTTTTTAATGGGGTCTTTTCGACGAATGCCTGAGTTCCGTTTGTTAAATTAATTTACATGGAATTTTTTTAACGATTTTCACTATATCACATTACAAACAATCAATGATTCAAATTTCTAGGAAAACGCCTTTTCCTGGAACTGTTTTAAATTAACAGGATGTTTTAACTGGATTCGCAACAGTTTTAAAACAGAGGGAAGTAGTTATTTTTCCAAAGAAATTTTGCAAGATTGTACATTTTCAATCTTGCACTTTGCATACCAAACTAGCTCACTTTCGCAAAATATCATGGATTGGATGAAGTTTATTATTTCTATTCCTATTTTTATTATCTATTTTTTGTTTTTTATTCATAAATTTATATTAACCCATTAAGGAGAGGGGTTTTTCGTAATAATATAAAAAGCTTCCTGTTATTTTTCGTTTATATTATATGCATATTTTGTTAATATGGGTTTTATTAATAAGAAGAAGCGCTTTATGTAAATAACCTTCATTCATTTAAATATTAATCAAACTAAAGTAAAACAATTTTGACACATAATCACAATATTACCCTTCGCTTGTTACTATATTCCTGCCGAAATAATTTAAAACTGGAAGTTGAAATCGAAAATGAGGAATTTAGAGCCGGAAGTGAGGAGTTTAGAGCTGAATGTTTGAAATCTATAAAAATTAACCAAGGTTTAAAAATTAACCAAGGCTCAGTTTTTCCTGCAATTTTATAAAAAATTAACGAAAAATAGGGGCAACTTTTAGATGTAGTTTGGAGTAAAACGTAATTTAAAATTTTAAGAAAATTAAAAAAATCGATGATTTTAAAAGAAAAATCAAGTAAAAAAAATCCTGAATTCGATTTTTTTAATTGAATACAGTTCAAAGTATTGATTAGACTTGTGTCTAACTATTTCCAAACTTTCATTAAAATCTGAGCGAATAAACTTTTTTAATTTTCGTTTAAATTTTTTTTATTTGACGCCGAGAAACTACATTTTGACACGTTTGTTTATAAAAGTATCTTTTCCGAGAGAGAGAGATATCAGGTGGTTCACTAGCCGAATGGTTAACGTGTCGGACTCGGATCCTCGGACCCGTAGGTTTGAGTCTCTCGCAGGCGATGTTTTTAACGTCGAAAAATTTTTTTTTTAATTTTTAACTTTTTAATTGAAAAAGTGTTCTTTATTTAGGATACGCTAATTGAAAAATGAAATAATAGAATATTTTTGGTAATGAATTTTATTATAATATAATTTATTTTTCACATGTATTTTATTGGTGTCATTTAATAATTGTGGACGATAACAATTTTTTAAGAAAAATGAATGTCAAAAATTGAATGAGCAGGTCAAACTACGTTAGTAAAAATTAATTAGAAAAGATCTGCCGTCAAAATCTAACTGTGGTGTTCTACCTTAAGAAAAAAGTTGTTTTGGGCTTAGATTTACGCTTCGCTTGGGCTTAGGAAAACGTTTTAGCGATTTTTAGTTTAGATTTCAAGTTCCCAACTTACGGCTCGAAGTTCTCCACTTACGGCTTTAAGTTCCTTATTTTTGACCCCAAGTTCCAGCTTCAAGTTCCCAAGATTCCATCGACACTAAATTTCTAGCGTACTGACCATACCGTTACTGGCCTACCGGGTTAACATTTTCTAGCTTCTCCGAGGCTTCTAAAGGCTGGTTCATACTTATGTAAAAACGTCCTTTGAACAAAGTCCAAAGGCGTATAAACTTATGTAAAAATGTCCTTTGTACTTTGTCCAAAGGACGTTTTTACATAAGTATGAACCAGCCTTAAAGTTTTGATGCCGTCGTATTTTGGTTAATGGAATTATGTTCAAATGATTTTTTGTGTCTTTTTTCGGTTTATATCATGCTTTTGACGATTTGTTTTCCTTATTGCCACAAGGAATATAAGATGGTCGTATTGACTGCATATGAATATGGAGCATTGAATACGAAATCTTTGATCTTTGATCTTTAATTTCTCGCTGAAAATTAAAGCCGTTAAAATACGTTTGTTGAAAAAAAATTCGAGTGATTATTTTTGTTAACTGTGAAATTCATAACTTAATAATAATAATAATAATTTAATTAGCGTGCCAGTGTTAGCTGAATTTATTTTCAATAACAACATAAATCCATTATTTTTGTGGATATATTAGCTTACTTTTTCAATTCATGTGTGTTTTTTTTTCAGACTACAAGGCTTTATCGTACGTAAAAAATTTTAATTAAAATTGTATTATAATTTCACAAGGCAAATAAATTAAAAACAATTTCAGACATTAACATTAAAAAGGATTATACGTTTTTTTCGTTTTTTAATCCTAAGAAGGAGTATTAGTAAAGACGTTAAATTAAGCAAAAAAATAATCAAATTTTAATCACGTAGGAGAAAGTAAAAATTGACTTAATTAAATATTTTTGTTTAATATCTAAACACACTTTTTTATTTGTTTTCTGAAATTAAGTCTGATCAAGATATTCTTGGTCTGATCTACTGTAAACGCTACGTTTAATTATTTTTTTAACGAGTTTATCGATAGTCTTATTAGCAAGCAGCACAATGAGTTCTGCAGGATTAGAAAAAAATAGTTGCTTCGGGTATTCTCAAAATGTTTTTATTATTACATGAAATGAGAAAAAAATTTCCAAAATTTTTGTTTAATATCTAAAGACACTTTTTTATTTGTTTTCTGAAATTAAAGTCTCTCCGGACAGTTTTCTTAAGTATGGAAAATCGCCATTTTTGGCATACGAAATCTCGTGAAATACAGTAATATTTCACTAAAAAATTTATATGAGTGTTAAAAAGGCAGAAATATCACGATTAAAAAGTGAACATTTATTATATTATTGTAAGTAATTGAAATAATTGATATTAAAAATCAAATTGCAATGAAATTTCTTTAAAACCCTTAAAAATATTTACTACACACTATTTATTTAAAAAATATTTCCAATAGAGAGACACAGTTACCCTCTTTCACGTACGTAAAAAATAAACTAAATATTGTTGTATTTATGGTTTAATAAAGAATTTTCCGTGAAAAATGGGGGTTAATTTTTTCAAAATTTCGTTAAAACTTCGATTTAATTTAATTTGGTAAAATTTAAAGCTCCAGATAGTATATTTCTATTGAAATTTATAATTTTTTGAAGGCCATAACATCTTTTGTATTTTTTAACGCATAAATAGTTCTGTCGTGCGTCGTGCGTTTTATCAATTTTTTTCAGAAGGGTGGTTTATAAATCACTTTTAGTGCTCACCATGTCATGGTAGCAGTGGTATAGTCGGTTAGCGCGTCGTCAAATTTTTTGAAAGGTCCCGAGATCGATTCCCACATAAAACATATTTGGCTCTATTGTAAACGCTAAGTTTAATTATTTTTTTAACGAGTTTATCGATAGTCTTATTAGCAAGCAGCACATAAAGTCCTTCAAGACTAGAAAAAAATAGTTGTTTCAAGTATTCTCAAAATGTTTTTATTATTAACTGAAATGCGAAAAAATTTCCAAAATGCAAAAGGAACGACTGTAAATTTTACCGTTAAAAATTTGCTGACGTGTCAAAAATTGTTTTTTTCTTCTAAAAAAAGATTGCAATTTTTTTTTGATAAATAGCTAAATATGCAAGAAACACTTTTTTGTTTGTTTAAAAATGCAACTTTAAACACTGATTAATATTATCAAGATATATAACACAAGAGAATGTCCGACTGTACACTAAATTTTTGACCAAAAATTTGCGAGAAAAGTCGTATTTTTGAATTCGTGTGCGACTTTTCCCGCAAAAATCCGCCATTTTCAGCTAGTTTTCCCGCGCTGCGATTTTTAACACAGTGTTAGTTTTTTCGCAGTGTGGACTGCGATTTCTTTTGCACTTTATGCTGCTTTATTCGCACTGCGATTATTTTCGCACTGCGAGTCTAGCTGCGCAACAAAAAAATACAGACGTTGGTAGTCATTTTCAATCGAGTAAAACACTTCGAAACTTGTTTTATTTAATTTTAAAATGTTGGAAAGTTAGTTTATTTTATTAAAACTAAAAAGTTTTAACATCTTAAGGTAAAAAAAACACGGTTTTTACTCATTTAAACACAAAATCTTTGCTCCGCTTTGTTTTTATTTTTTTGTTGTGCAGGCAGACTCGCAGGGCTAAAATAATCGCAGTGCGAATAAAGCAGTATAGAGTGCGAAAGAAGTCGCAGTCCCCACTGCGAGAAAACCAACACTGTGTTAAAAATCGCAGCGCGGGAAAACTAGCAGAAAATGTCTGATTTTTGCGAGAAAAGTCGCACACTAATTCAAAAGTGCGGCTTTTCTTGCAAAATTTTGGTCAAAAATTTAGCGTACAGTCGGACATTTTCTTGTGTTATATATTCTTTATATTATTTACTTCGTTCACACGATAGTCAAAACCATCCCATTTAAAAGGATGTTAAAGTGTTCAGTGTTAAAGACCTTGTTCAGTGTTAAAGACCTTCATAGAGCTATGACCTTACAGATTCATTTTTAGCCAATTACGGCTTGGGAAAAATGGAGATTTGTCGTTTATTGAAGATCCAATTTTTTCCCAAGCGCTCTAATTGGCTAAAAGTGATTCTAACAGCTCCTACCACAACCATTCCCATAGAGAAAATCATATATGACGTGATCACGAATACTATATGACATTTTGAGGGTCCTTAAAATCCTGACGTGCAAAGTTATAAATAAAAAATAAGACTAAAACCAAAAGAGTGGTTTTTAAACAATATAAAGACGTTATTTAAACTTTTTGAAATTTTTTGACGTTTGGATTTTTGAAAAGTGTGAACGCTTTTTAATCTTACACAAACGATAGCTTAACGTTATCAAAACTGTGAAAATATTTTTTTGTTAAAAAAGTATCCGTGAGTTACATACTACACCTTTTATGAAAAGTCTCATAATGGTTTTTTACAGCTCCACAAATAAAAACGTTAACGCAAATCGTTCGCTACTGTGTCAAATATTGTTTTTTGTTCAGCAGAAATTTCGACCTTATTCGTAATAAAAATCTTTTCTAAGAACTTTCCGACTCACCACTGTTAAGGCTGATTCATACTTATGACAAAACGACCTTTGGACAAAGTCCAAAGGACAAAAGTCCTTTGGATTTTGTCCAAAGGACAAACACAGCGTCAAAACATCCTTTGGACTTTGTCCAAAGAACAAAATCCAAAGGACAATGTGTTCATACTTTTTGTCTTTTGGACTTTTCCCTTTGGACTTTGTCGTTGGGACTTTGTCCAAAGGACAAATTTCAAGTAGCATTCATACTTCGTTCAAAGGAAAAAGTCCAAAGGACGTTTTGGCTTTTCTAAAATTCTCCTTTGGACTTTGTCCAAAGGACGTTTTGTCATAAGTATGAACCAGCCTTTAAGTTAAGCGCACTATTTTGTGCGTGTTTGTTTTTCATTTCTCAGTAAATGAAATGTTACCCTTTCTAACACTTACCCAGCCTTCAACAAAGAATCATATAGCGCAAATTTGCTGGTATCGTAATGGTTCAGTGAAATTTGCTGCTTGCGTTATTAAAATACAATCAAGAGGAAAATTTTGGTAATTATCAGCGCTGACGCTGTTCCAGTCTGCGTTTAAGACGCGCTTTTACACAAAAATCAGAAAGTGTTAACCCGTAGCTTGTGCTCTTGCTTCAAAAAGACACTTTAAAAGTTTTTTCTAAATGGAAATTCAGTCTTAGGGTAACTGACTTAAGCTCAGCCAGGCTTTAATTTCGGCCACCGGCTGTTATTTTTTACCATGAACATAGTTTTAAAATTAATTGCGTATGGCTAGATAGACGACACGAAGATCTCTCCAGCCCGACGCAGTTTGTTTTATAATTTAACGCATGGCAAAAATAACAACCGATGGACGAAATTAAGACCTGGCCGATTTTAAGACAGTTTCTTTAGTAATAAAAATGTAAAACATTTTTAAAATTTTTGTTCAAAATATTTGTTTGTTTTCTTTTCAAAAACAATCCTTGACACTCATGACGTTCCTAGTTTCTGATTTAATGCTCCGGAGCGTTGTTCGTTTGGAGCAAAGGGAGCTCCAAAGCTCTACCTTTTAAATGGGCATTTTTAAGCTTATGGTCTCTCCGGACAGTTTTCTTAAGTATGGAAAATACGATTTTTGGCGATTTTTGGCATACGAGATCTCGTGAAATACAGTAATATTTCACTAAAAAATTTATATGAGTGTTAAAAAGGCAGAAATATCACGATTATAAAGTGAACATTCATTATATTATTGTAAGTAATTGAAATAATTGATATTAAAAATCAAATTGCAATGAAATTTTTTTAAAACCCTTAAAAATGTTTACTGCACACCATTTATTTAAAAAAATACTTCCAATAGAGAGACACCGTTACCCTTTTTCACGTACGTAAAAATTAAATTGAATACTGCTGTATTTACGGTTTAATATACCATTTTCCGTGAAAAATGGGGGTTAATTTTTTCAAAATTTTGGTGAAACTTCAATTTGGTAAAATTTAAAGCTCCAGATAGTATATTTCTATTGAAATTTATAATTTTTGGAAGGCCATAATATCTTTTGTATTTTTTAACGCATAAATAGTTTTGTCGTGCGTTGTGCGTTTTATCGACTTTTTTCAGAGGGTTTGTTTATAAATCGCTTTTAGAGCTCATCATCCCATGGTAGCTGTGGCATAGGTGGTTAGAGTGTTGTCAAATTTTTGAAAGGTCCCGAGATCGATTCCCACATAGAACATATTAAGCCATTATTTTTTTTTTTTTGATTTTAATAATGTTTTTTTTATATTTTTTTATAATTTTAAAAATTTATTTCACATAAATTCAAAAAATATCATTGCTGTAAACAGGATTTGTCGCCTACTTTTCGCCAATTAGTCAAATTTTCGTCATTAAAATAAATTAAAATATTATAATACTCTATAAGTATAATAATTCAAAAATAAATTGTGCAATTGGTTTACTACTGAACGCTCTGCAATAAAAATTGTCCGGAGAGACCTAGAGAGACCTTAAGCTTGCCCTTAGTTTTGAATTATTCGATTTAACTTTTAGAACTATTTTTATTGTTTTAATAAGCTTCGAAAATTTCAGTTTACAAAAAAGTGTAAAAAATAATCCTGTAATCATGTAACTATAAAATTTAAACTTGAGGTGTGAATTGTTTAGTAGGCGGATTTTTATAGGTTATTGTTGGTCATTTTTTAATGCTATAATTTTTATTTTGATTTAAAAGTAGAATTCTTGATTATGGCAAGAATATATAAGAGAAGAAAATTACCGAATGTGTGTAAACAGTTGTTCTATTATATGTATGTGGAAAAATCCAAAGTGTAGATTTTTCGTAATGTTAAAGAGTTTACTACGATCTATGAAATTATCTACTATGTGTGAAATAATCTACACAAAATTTTTACTTCGCAATACTGTCGATTATTCTACACGGTGACCGCGCATTCGCAAAAAAAAACTGCGAACATTAAATTCTCAGATGAAGATGAAGTTTTTTTTTGAAAAAAACTTCATCTAATACTATATATTATATATTAAATATATAGTATTATATTACTAAATACTTTATATTAAATATATAGTTTTATAAATTTTTGCTAATATGATAATTTTATATTGGATTTTTGCGTTCACTTTTTTTTGTTTTTACCTGATTAAAAACTACATGTGGATTGCTTAACGTATTGTTACTTAAAACAATTGTTTAATGCACAGTCGGATATTTTCTTACTTTTATGGATTCTGGCTTATGGTGTCCATTTGGTGAAAACAGTAATTTTGTCATTTAAATTTGGTTATGGTATGGTTAGTTTACCCTGACGACCTCTAGTAGTTTATTTTTATGCTCGTTAATGAGTATTTGGAAGTAATCTGGTATTCATGAATCCCCAGAGGCTGTTAGTTTTTTATACCAGACGTCATGTGTGAATATTTTTAAATTCAAAGTCGCATATAATTTATGGAACACTTTTATTGATGCCGAAAAAGATTAAACATTAATACCCGTTTCTATATAGCACCCTCACTGTTGAATAAGAATTAAATTAGTTTTTTAAATATCCTTTTAATAATGACTTTTAGATTAATACCCCTATTTACTAATTGCCTACGGTATTGTATCCGTTTTCCATAAAGAAACACAAACGTTAATGGTCTTCTTTTGTTCATCTTAGTTTATGTTTTGTTTGCCCTTTTCCTTTTAAAGCTTCTACTTCAGCTTGGATTTGTTGTTATTCGAATATTTTTTGATTACAAGTTTTTTTAATTTGATTACAATTTAGATGGTTCCAGCATTTAAATTAGACTGGTTTTAGTCTGATTAGTCTAATATAATAAGTGAAATGTAAAAAAACATTTCGATGTCCTGATTATTTTATTATGGTTATTTAATGATTGCTTATGCCCAACATCTTTCATTTGTGTTGTTTTTGTACATTTTTGTACTGTTAAAATAGGTTGATACAATTCTAGTTTGTCAAATTTTGTATCTTTCTTGCATGTAAATTTTGTATCTTTCTTGTATGTATTTGAATGAATTTTTTATAATAATAATAATTCTAATGATAATTTATAGTAATAATGATAATATATGTTGTGACCAAATTTTGGTAGTTGTGGTTTCCTGCTTGTCATGTACATTTTCATTTCATATGCTAATTTTTTTTTAATTTTCGGTTTTGTTTGTTTATCATTTTTGATCTTATGCGAAAAATGTATAAACACATATTTACAGTAATAATTTTCTCAAATTTACATAATGTTATGTAGTTATTTCTATACAAAAAACAATAAAGCATACACTATTTCCAAATTTACAATTTTATTTTTTTCAGAGACCCTAACATCACATATACAATTATGTTTTTTCTCTTTTAAAAATATGGTTCTGAACAATTGCTTTTAACGGCCGCACAATATTGACGCTTTTTATCATATAAAATAAATAATATTTATTGAAATGTATTAGACAATTTTATACTGAAAAACTTTTTGTTTCATTAATTAATTTATAATTGATTAATTAATAATTAAGTAATTCATGATTAAGTAATTCATGATTCAAATTGCGATAACTTCGTACCGCAAAGAGAATAAAAAACAAAATGTTACTTTTAAATTCGGAATTTTGAAAAAAAATTTTAAGGCTGTTTAGATAAATTAATATACAATTGGTATTATACAAGTGTGCAAATAGTGTAATGCATTACTTCTAAAATTATTCATAACTCACGGATCTATAAAGTTATGCAGAAAACATTTGCACATTTTGTTATTTTGAGGTTCCAGATCTGTTGCTAAGAGCTGAATTCCGTACTAATGACTTCTATAAAAAAATAAATAAAAGTCACCTGTGACACACGGAATTCGAGAGTTTAAAAATAACTTACTTTTCAAATCGTCTGAAAAGCAACACCTGAAACGAATAAAACTGGAAATACTAAACTACTAAATTACTAAACTAAAAAAACAAGTTTTGTTATTCTTCGTTGACCTTAAAAATTAGCCATATCTTTTATAATAATAAATTAGTTTTTAAAATAAAAATATGTTATTGTTTTTGTTTGTGCGTTGCCTGAAACTTGTTTCCCCTAGGCAGATTATGCTAACGGAATAGGCGCTAAAACAATTCAGGAGAGAGTAAAACATTTTCACCCCTATAGTTAGGAATTTAAAATAATAATATAATATTTATTTTGCAATATGCCGGAACTTACTAAAACAATATCCGTTTTACCTATGTTGTTCGTGAATTTCTCTAGATACAATGGCATTAAAAGTATTTTTGTTTGATAATTATTGCATATTTGCTCAAAAAAATAACAAACTTAGGATTCCGATACCAATTTAGAAATAAATTCTAGCAAAAGACGAAACAAAGTTTCGAAAAAAAAGCCTTATATTAAATGGAATAGTATAAAGCTACATAAGTCTAAAAACTAAATGCCAGAAAAGACTGAAACAAGTCTCTTTAAAACCTGTAAATTAATAACAAATTTTGTGAAATTTTCAGAAAAACAAAACCGAATAAAAACAATACGTGTAAAAGCTTTAGTTTGCGTTTTTTAACCATTAATAAAACTTAATTCACATAAATTTCTCTCAAAGTGGATTAACTTTTACATGAGTTAACCAGCTGTAAATACCACAGTATTAGTTAAGTCACACGTCGTCAAAACGATACAAAAAAAGTATAACGCAAGCGTCACAGTAACCATGAAAAATTTCTGTCAAAATAAGTTATCGCATTGCGCATTAAATTTTGTAATTTATCATTATTTTCGTATAAAGCAAAACATACCGCCATATTAACGGCTTTTTAAAATCAAATATCAAGTTCTAAGTCCGAAAAACATTAAAAAAATTCAGATTTAATATAAGGCGACTTTTAATTTAACAAATACATTGACAGCTAATTTGTTTTATGTAATAAATAGAAACATTAAAGAAAAAGTCGCCTTATATTAAATCTGAATTTTTCAATGTTTTTCGGACTTAAAACTTGATATTTGATTTTAAAAAGCCGTTAATATGGCGGTATGTTTTGCTTTATACGAAAATAATGATAAATTACAAAATTTAATGCGCAATGCGATAACTTATTTTGACAGAAATTTTTCATGGTTACTGTGACGCTTGCGTTATACTTTTTTTGTATCGTTTTGACGACGTGTGACTTAACTAATACTGTGGTATTTACAGCTGGTTAACTCATGTAAAAAGTTAATCCACTTTGAGAGAAATTTATGTGAATTAAGTTTTATTAATGGTTAAAAAACGCAAACTAAAGCTTTTACACGTATTGTTTTTATTCGGTTTTGTTTTTCTGAAAATTTCACAAAATCTGTTATTAATTTACAGGTTTTAAAGAGACTTGTTTCAGTCTTTTCTGGCATTTAGTTTTTAGACTTATGTAGCTTTATACTATTCCATTTAATATAAGGCTTTTTTTTCGAAACTTTGTTTCGTCTTTTGCTAGAATTTCCGCCTTTTAATGCATTGAATTCAATGTCATTTATTAAAGATATAAAACATTAAAAAATTTACTCATTTTAAAAGAAACGTCATGGTCTCCTCATGATATGAATACAATTATTTTCATATCCAAAACTTCAATGTAATTTTAAGCAGTATACTATACAAAAATTAAGTCTGGGTAACTCCGTAAAATTGTATGGAACCTGAAAGAACCATATAAAATAGTGTGTTTTTCTTCTGTTTAAATTTTTTTAGTTAGACCTGATTTAACCACTTTTTTGGAAATTAGCTTTATTTGGACTTTTGTTTTGTGCTTGATTTTTCTGGATTGATGGTTTATTTTTAAACAACAAAACCACACCATTGTAAATGGTTTTTCCAGGTTCCATACAATTTTACGAGGTTACCCAGACCAGTCTTTTCTCGCATTAAATTTTTGGAGTGATTGTAGCTTCATAGTATTCCATATAAAAAAGACTTTTTTTCTGTTTCGATTTTGATAAATTTCCGTCTATTGAAACATTGTATCCCGCAGCGCTCACACGTCACCCAAGATTTATTTCATTTTATTTTTTAAATATTTTTATTGTTGCCATATGGCTGCTAATTAGTGGTAAGGATATTTTTTCGCTCTTCCCGTTGAAAATTAGTAATTTTTATAAAAAGGTAAGGAATTATAATTTAAACCAAAAAAATAACCACAAGAGAATGTGTATTACTGAATGAAGTTACTTAATATGTAATTCAGTAAGGAAAAAAAGTGTCACACAAGTACCCCAGTACCTAATGCGTAACTTAGAAAAAAAACTGGTCGTTTTTCACATGAACAGAGGTTTAACTACGGGCAATAGAGCATATACGAGAATAAAATTCAGGTGAGGCGGCAATTTAGCATCTACGTGCAAAAAATCAGCTCCAAATATTTACCACAGGAAAAAAATTTTGGGGGACCCCAAAAAAAAAAAAAAAAAAAAAAGTTAAGCAAATTAAGCTTATTAGTATGAAATTCAGGTATGTTTAGCAAAAGTTTTTAGGTTTTTAATATCAGAAAAATATGGGTAATATTTTAGTTATGTAAAATGTTTAGATTTTTAATTGGCTAAAAAACTATTAAAGGTTTTGTTGATTTCGATGACGCCATCAACAACGGTTAACCGCGCAGTGACTTAACCCATTTAATATAAGGGAAAGAGCGCTCCGCGCTCTTCCCTGATTATATAATATATATAAATTTACATAACTTGCGAATTAAATTTGTTAAATCAGGGGAAGAGCGCGGAGCGCTCTTTCCCTTATATTAAATGGGTTAAGTCACTGCGCGGTTAACCGTTGTTGATGGCGTCATCGAAATCAACAAAACCTTTAATAGTTTTTTAGCCAATTAAAAATCTAAACATTTTACATAACTAAAATATTACCCATATTTTTCTGATATTAAAAACCTAAAAACTTTTGCTAAACATACCTGAATTTCATACTAAAAAGCTTAATTTGCTTAACTTTTTTTTGTTTTTTTTTTTTTGGGGTCCCCCAAAAATTTTTTCCTGTGGTGAATATTTGGAGCTGATTTTTTGCACGTAGATGCTAAATTGCCCCCGCACCTGAATTTCATTCTCGAATATGCTCTATTGCCCGTAGTTAAACCTCTGTTCATGTGAAAAACGACCAGTTTTTTTCTAAGTTACGCATTAGGTACTGGGGTACTTGTGTGACACTTTTTTTCCTTACTGAATTACATATTAAGTAACTTCATTCAGTAATACACATTCTCTTGTGGTTATTTTTTTGGTTTAAATTATGATTCCTTACCTTTTTATAAAAATTATTAATTTTCAACGGAAAGAGCGAAAAAATATTCTTACCACTAATTAGCAGCCATATGGCAACAATAAAAATATTTAAAAAAATAAAATGAAATAAATCTTGGGTGACGTGTGAGCGCTGCGGGGTACAATGTTTCAATAGACGGAAATTTATCAAAATCGAAACAGAAAAAACTCTTTTTTATATGGATTACTATGAAGCTACAATCACTTCAAAAATTTAATGCGAGAAAAGACTAGTCTGGGTAACCTCGTAAAATTGTATGGAACCTGGAAAAACCATTTACAATGGTGTGGTTTTGTTGTTTAAAAATAAACCATCAATCTAGAAAAATCAAGCACAAAACAAAAGTCCAAATAAAGCTAATTTCCAAAAAGTGGTTAAATCAGGTCTAACTAAAAAAATTTAAACAGAAGAAAAACACACTATTTTATATGGTTCTTTCAGGTTCCATACAATTTTACGGAGTTACCCAGACTTAATTTTTGTATAGTATACTGCTTAAAATTACATTGAAGTTTTGGATATGAAAATAATTGTATTCATATCATGAGGAGACCATGACGTTTCTTTTAAAATGAGTAAATTTTTTAATGTTTTATATCTTTAATAAATGACATTGAATTCAATGCATTAAAAGGCGGAAATTTTAGCAAAAGACGAAACAAAGTTTCGAAAAAAAAGCCTTATATTAAATGGAATAGTATAAAGCTACATAAGTCTAAAAACTAAATGCCAGAAAAGACTGAAACAAGTCTCTTTAAAACCTGTAAATTAATAACAGATTTTGTGAAATTTTCAGAAAAACAAAACCGAATAAAAACAATACGTGTAAAAGCTTTAGTTTGCGTTTTTTAACCATTAATAAAACTTAATTCACATAAATTTCTCTCAAAGTGGATAAAATTTTTACATGAGTTAACCAGCTGTAAATACCACAGTATTAGTTAAGTCACACGTCGTCAAAACGATACAAAAAAAGTATAACGCAAGCGTCACAGTAACCATGAAAAATTTCTGTCAAAATAAGTTATCGCATTGCGCATTAAATTTTGTAATTTATCATTATTTTCGTATAAAGCAAAACATACCGCCATATTAACGGCTTTTTAAAATCAAATATCAAGTTTTAAGTCCGAAAAACATTGAAAAATTCAGATTTAATATAAGGCGACTTTTTTTCTTTAATGTTTCTATTTATTACATAAAACAAATTAGCTGTCATTGTATTTGTTAAAATAAAAGTATCATTTTCTGCCACCGAACAATGCGTTCCCCGATTAACATTCTTCTCACCGGTTTGAGCGCCTTTGATATGTTCTTGCTCATACTGGTCATACCAGGTCGGCAGCGTCGCGCGCGCAGAAAAACGCGATTTGGGCAAATCTGAGCTTAAGGTGGAAATGAAGGGTACGGGGTTTATAGAGGCACGAGAAGGGAACTTGGAGCCATTGGAAATTATGGGAAACTTGGAGCCACGAGCAATGGGAACTTCAAGCCTTTAAGAAAAAAATTGGTGTAGAGTTAGATTTAGGCTTCGTTTAGGTTTAGAAAAAAGTTTTAGCAATTTTTACTTTTAGTTCCAAGTTTCCAATTTACAGCTCTAAGTTCCCCACTTACGGCTTCAAGTTCCCTATTTTTGGCTCCAATTTTCAGCTCCAAGTTCCCAAGGCTCCATCGACCCTAAATCGAAATGAAGAACTTGGTGCGCTGAAATCGATTGATTTGAAATTGATAAAATCCATAAGTAACGTCGTTAGTAAGGAACTCGAAGCCTGAAGGGAAAATTAGATCCTGATGTGACGAACTCGGAGCCTGAATTATAAAATCGCTGTAACTTATACCTAAGCGTAGCTCCAGGTAGGTGGAGCTACATAACTTACGCTATAGGAAACTATAGCTAATCAAATTTCTCCTAACTTAAGCCAAATCTTTTTAATAGCGAAAGTAAAAAAATAAAGTTACTAAATTAAGTCGATTAGTTTGAGAGTAGTTAACGTTAGTTCAAGGAACTCCAAAACTTCCTCCTCAACTCTTAGTATTTTGAAGCCTGAAGGGAAAATTAGATCCTGATGTGACGAACTCGGAGCCTGAATTATAAAATCGCTGTAACTTATACCTAAGCGTAGCTCCAGGTAGGTGGAGCTACATAACTTACGCTATAGGAAACTATAGCTAATCAAACCTATAACTTAAGCCAAATCTTTCTAATAGCGAAAGTAAAAAAATTAAAGTTACCTAAATTTAAGTCAATTATGTAGTTTGAGACGTATTCAAGTCAGACTTCTTGGAAATCCAAAACATTCCATGCGCGTGCAAAACTTAGTATTTTATCACAAACTGTTGGACTTGGTGAAACCGCGTGATTTTTATTCTCACAACTGTGCAGAAAAAGACGCAGCTCCACGTTTATATAATTTTGTTGATTAGTAAGGCGACAAAAATTTTGCAAGTTGAGAAATATTCTACGATAATAGGGGAATATAAGGATTCAACCGATAAAAAGCAAACAAATAACACCCATTTCGATGATATTCCATGAGTGTAAAATACTTTCTTTGCGTCTGAAAGTTTCTTGGCAAGGCAATCCTAATTTCGGAAATTTACCGCAGAAGGTTTAGGGTCGATAGAGTCGAGGGAACTTGGAGCCCAAAATAAATATCGCCAAGCCCTATACCTAAGTCTAAGCGAAGCCTAAAAAAAGACCCAAAATTTTTCCGACGGTTCCAAGTTCTCTACTTGCGGCTCTAAAGACACCGTACTCCGCCAAAAAGGTGTTGGTTGGTTCGTCAAGCCTTAACTTATAGGAAAAAGTTTAAAAAAACACACCGAATATATGATCGAAATCATATCGAATATCGTCCCTACTACAGCAAAATGAGCTACAGTGGTTATAAAATACACGTGACTGTACTCATTGTCTAAGTAGTATAGTGCTGTTGGAAATCTAAAATGAGTCACAGTCGCATATTATTTATACGCACTGCGGCTTATTTAGACTAAGTAACAAAGCTGTACACTGTGCCCGCACGACGCTGCTGCTGCTTCAGTGTACGCAGTACCGCCGATGAATAGTTATTTTCAAAAGGAATTTTTGCACAAATTTTATTCTATCACCGTCGTGTCTCTGTACCCCTTCACTCACATACTTCAGACGGCCTCCGTTTGGATGATGGTCCTTATCACGGTGCAACGGTGGATCGCCGTTTGCTATCCTTTCAAGGTATGGTGATAAGTATGCGATAATTTATAATATAGTGAAAATTGTGCAACTCCTATATAAAAAACTAGCCTTGAAAAACTTTCTAAGAATAAAGCAGGAAAAAGGGGCGATTTTTCCCCGGGCGTATGTTTAGACAGAAAAGATGTGGACTAGTCTGAGACAGACATTATGTGAACTATAGGAAATTTGCATTTGGTTTGGCCAGCTGCTCACTAAATAAAAATTTCTACCATATGATAATTATTTGTTTATACATTGATCTAATCACACAGCACTGTTGCATTTTTTTTAGTTTGATGAAATGTCAATTGAAAAAATCATACTCACAGCAATCTTTGACAAGCCCGAAATCACCACTTTTTCAATTAAAATGTTATATTTGTATGTGTAAAAAACAACTATAAATTTGAAAATGTGGTGATTTCGCGCTTGTCAAAGATTGCTGTGAGTATGATTTTTTTCACTTGACATTTGATCAAACTAAAAAAAATGCAACAGTGCTGTGTGATTAGATCAATGTATAAACAAATCATTATCATATGGTAGAAATTTTTATTTAGTGAGCAGCTGCCCAAACCAAACGCAAATTTCCTATAGTCCACATAATGTCCATCTCAGCCTAGTCCACATCTTTTCTGTCTAAACGCCCGGGGAAAAATCGCCCCTTTTTCCTGCTCTATTCTTAGAGCATTTTTCAAGGCTAGTCTACCACTTTTTTGAATTAAATTAAAAATAGCCTAATAAAGTATAGTTTTAGTTGCGCAATGACATATGTTTATAATCATTCCGTTGCCGAGATATAATTTTAAATAAAAAATAATAATAATAATAATAATAATAAGAATTTAAATTACAAAATTTACCCACGTTGTTTAATTATAGTTATTGCGCTGCAGTGGCGCTCCAGACAAAGTTTACCTACGTTCATTAAATATAGTTGGCGCGATGCTGTGCATCAATGATTACAATTATAATTTTTAAAGTAAAAATAATAATAAGAAGAAGATAATGAACATGAATTACAAAATTTACTCACGTTTTCTAAGTATAGTTGGCGCGGTGCCGTGGGTTAAATTGCAGTGTGGCACCCCCGCCCTACCGATGATTGGAATTATTTTTTTTTGAAATATAAGTAATAAGAAGAGGAAAAAGATGATAAACATGAATTACAAAATTTACCAGGGGCCTATTTCATAAAGATTTCTGTAATTGTAAATTAATAAACGCATTTAATTTCTTCTTATTTTATTAATTAAAAAGTACGTACGTAACTGTGGAATTTGCGGAATTTACAGACATGTAATTTCTTAAATTCTAAACGCAATTTTATTAATATACTTTTTAATTAAAAATACAAAAGAAAAATATGCGTTCATTAATTTACAGCGGTAAATTAATTACATGCAATTTTTATGAAATAGGCCCCAGGTTATAGTTGTCGTGGTTCCGTGGGGCTAAATCGCAGAGGGCGCTACCACGCCACCGATGATTGCAATTATTTTTTTTTGAAATAAAAAAATTAGAAGAAGAAGATGATGAACATAAATTACATATTTTATCCAGATTCTCTGATTATAGTTGGTGTGGTACTGCAGGGTTAAATCGCCACGTGAACGATTAAGAATATTGATTTTAAGATAATAAGCGTTAGAATTATAGTAATAAATAGAAGAAGATGAACATAAATTACTAAAAATTTTCCCAACGTTCTCTGGAAATACGGTAATTATCCATTATGGTGACTCACTATGTGTATTGCATACTTCATGTATAAACGGAGTTTCAGTGCAAGGTGCCTATAGTGTGCTGTGGTGCTGTGAGTGCTGTGGGGCTAAACCGGCGCGTGGCGCTCCCGCGCCACTGACACATTATTGTTTTTTTAATAAAACTTTGAATTAATTTTGTCATCAGTAATGTAAGAATTAAAAAAATACTCTGTTGTTTTCGCCGTTTTCCGCGCGGTTGAAGCAGATGGCGCTGGGAACTGGTTCGGTTTCTGGCACCAATTAAAACCGGTCTGCTTTTTTTGTGCGGTTTCTATGACGGGCTGTTCGTTGTCTGCTCTGTACAATCCTTATTGTTGCCAAAAGGCTGTTATTGTGCGGTTGGGAGTTTTTATTTGTCTATTTTTTCAATTTATTATTTTGATCAATAAATCGATAACAAGGACCTAAATGAAAAAAGTGGCTCCTAAGAAAGCTGCGTAATCTTTCTTCTTTCCAATGAGTCTATGTTCATTTTTGATCAATCAGTAACGAAGAGGAATATAGATTTTAAGTATTGAGCGTTAGAATAAAAAGAAGAAGAAGAAGAAAAGAAGAAGAAGAAGAAGAAGGAGATAAACATGAATCTCAAAATTTACACACGTTTCTATTATGGTTGGCGCGGCGCCACGGGGTTAAATCGCCCCGTGGCGCTCCCGCTACACCCATGATTAAGTCAATATAGGCCATTATAATAAGCCTCTTTATTTAAATGGCACCTTTCATAATAGCCAGAGTATCCATTTTAATTCGCTGGAATTAAAATGGAGAGGAAGCCATTATAATAGCATTTACTTATTTAATTTCATTTCATATATTCTTACAAATGTAATACTGTCCAACACGCAAAAACCCATGCGGCCGGAACAGTATTACACTTGTGAGTATAATATGAAATGAAATTAAATCAATAAATGCTGCTTCCTTATTATAATGGCTTCCTGTCTATTTATATTCGAGCGATTTAAAATAGCTACTATGCGAATATTTATGGGGCTCATTGTAATGGTCTACTCTGACTTAATTTTTTATATGCGAGTTGCACATTTTTCTGTATTATTAATTCTGGATATAAATGCATCGATAATATAATGATAAGTATAGTGTTTGGTGATAACATAAAGTATATAATGATAAGTATACACTAATGGTAAGGTGTTTTAAATTTTTTACGATAGTATGAATTTTTTTTCGCATTAATCTGTTTGAAGCTTTAAAATCCAGTTAGAATTAGCGATATCCGGGTTAGCTTTTTACTCAGTGGGATCAATGTAAGAGACGTAAATAACGGGACGTGAACTTCCGGCGGTGTAAAAGACGTAGAAAAACTAGGAAGTTCTCGATTTTTGTTTTCGGCCTTTATTGACTGCAGGGATGCCACGCCGTCTTACTTTTAACCTTTTAAGATTTGCAGAAAAAATTCCGCGCCACCGCTGCTCGCAGTGTTAAACTTCACGGGGCCGAAAGTGAAACGCGGCCTTTAACACTGAGCAGCACCGGTACGGAATCCCATCTGCGGATTCGAGCGGAAAGAGTCCCAAACGGTTATTTGCTTATTAGCTGACTTTTGTTATGTCTATAATACTCAACCGAATTCTTTCAAATGTGAGTTAAAAATTGCTTTGTGATTAATTATGAATGTTGCCCAAAGAGTATTTAGGTGTCGCTGTGAAGTAAAAACGAAAAGTTTTAGGTTTAATAATCGTCATTATTTTTTAAATGTTCAATAAAATAGATGCAAATAATTAGGCTTTGATTAGTAGGTGAAAAATAGAAAGAAGCTCAACAAAAAAAGGGAAGTAACTCGAAAAATGTAGAAAAATAACGACTTCATCACATCAGAAATCTGTTTTTAAAAAAGTTTTTAATTGACGTTCATATTTAATAAGAGAGAAGAAAAAAAAGGAAGTAAGTCGGAGGAAATAAAATAACAATTTAATTGCAAACTTGTTTGAGGAAAAAGAATTTTAATTTGAGCTTATACTGTATGTTATAAGAGACAAGAAAAAGAAGGAAGTAATCCAAGTATTATCAAGAATTTTTTTATTGAAAGTTTTTTGTCGCTCATATTATAAAAAAACAAGAAAAGCAGAAACTAACCAGAGGAAATAAAAAAATTACAATTTCATTAGATAAGTGTTTTTATGAAAACAATTTTTCGTCGCTAATACATATATTATAAGAAGCAATTATAAATTATTTTTCATAAAAATAAGTGTCTAAATTTGGAATCAAAGGCTACAATAAAAACAATTATTTAAATATTAATGTGTTTATTTAAATTTGTTTTATTAATTTTATATATCCAAAATACAATATAGGCAAAAATATGGATCTCAAAACGAAAGTCCCGATGGTTTGTTTTCGGAGTTCTGGTATTTTCTTTATTGTACAACTTAGTACGATTCTTTGAGTACGAATTAGTGTACAACACAGATTGGAACGAGACAGAACTGCAGTACGGCCCGGCGTCAGGTAATAACTACGACTTTTGGTACAGTACTGCAGCTTATTTGCTGGTGAGTGCTTTGTGGGATTATTGCGAGGTAAATTGCTGGTGAAATACGACGTGTTACAAAAAATGCCATGAAATAGTCAGCATTTATACTTATGAGTTTAAGTTTGTGAAACTCATGAAAAATTTTAATCATAAGGGTTAGTCCAAAATTTTCTAATTTAATACAAGAAAATATTTAGTTGACCTTGAATGGTCTCTTATTCGATAGAAACTTTTTTCAGCATTTATATTTATGAGTGTAAGTTTGTGAAACTCATCAAAAATTTTAATCATAAGGTTTAGTCTAAAATTTTCTAATTTAATACAAAAAAATATTTAGTTGACCTTAAATGGTCTCTGATTCGATAGAATCTTTTAAAAAAATATTTGTTTAATGGCTCATCGAACGAGTATAATTATATACTGTACAAATAAGTATAGTTATAGACTTTCTTTACAAAAATGACTGAATAATTAATTTTTACCAAAGCTTTATTAATGTAGAGATTTTAACCCTAGTTTTAAAATGATATAAATGTCGGTTAAATCAACCTTACGTTCGCGAAATATGCTCACTTTAAAAAATTATTCAGCCCAAATCATTTTGTACAAACTATAGTGCTAGTAAGGTTGTCACCCTCTAATGTCATGGTCTGAAGCTCTCACTATTTAAAGCCAAAGGTTTTCTGAAGATCCGAGTGCCGCCCCTAAAATGAATGATTTTAGGCAAGACTAAAATATGTTTAAAGTTTTTTATTGGCATTTTTACAACTATTTTTACCGTTTTGTACAAGTTTTGAAAAATTTAGCATACAAAAAAAATCCAAAAAAACTATGGCTTTACTCTTTAAATGAGCTTGACGTTAGGACAAAAATACAAAGAAACTCCAACACGTGCGCTGACTAGGTGTTATGTTAGCACGTTGCTTAAAACTCTTGATAATGTTTTAATTTTTGGGTTTTTTCTCGAGAAATGTTTTGAAACTTTTTGTTTCTATGGCATAAATTGATATTTCATTAATTTTGTGCATGTTTTTTTTATAAATATATGCTAAAAAATAACCTATAGTTAAGGTTTAGCAAAAATTCTAACTAGGGATTAAGACTTTATTAATTTTAATTAAAACAAATATGCATAAAGCTATTTATTTATTAATGTACCCTATTTAAACAGAGACTTCCAAATAATTTCTCAAAAAAACACACCAAAATTAAAATATTATCATGAGTTTTAAACAACGTGCTAACGTAGCACCTAGTCAGCACGCGATTAGTGGACCTGCCCCAGAGCTCCGGGGAACCAGAGCTCCGGGGAACATCAAAATATGGTGCTGTCAAATAAATTTCGCTAGATCCCGCAAATGCATTCAAGATTCTCTACTTACTACCATTCTCTTTCTTGATCGGGTTTAATACTCAAGTGGTGCGGGCTATTTACAAGGCGCGCGTCATGCGACGCCAGCTCTCTGGACGTGAGCGAAAAGGTGGTGAATTACACGTTCGAACCACTTTCAAGTTTTTTTGAGCTAGTTATTAATAGTACGCCATGCTACAAGTCAAATTTTCGGTTCTTTTGTCAAATAGTATAACTAAACCCATTTTTTTATTCTTTTAAAATCGAACTATTGCAGAAATTTATAAAGAAAGTTTAGTTATTTGTTTATCAATTTTATTTTTGAGGGCTCAAGTATGTAAAAGTTTTTTTTAATGTTATTCTCAGTTAACATAAATATACATAATACTTTTAAAGATGTAATAATTTTAAACTTTATCACAACAATAATTAAAACTATGTAGGGTGGTGCATTTAATTTCGGCACTTTTCCAAATTGGGCATTTTTGATTTTGGACTATATCTTTGGTAATCCTGGACGGAATACGACGTTTGATAGCTCAAATGAGAGCTAATTATATGTAGATGACTTTCGTGAGCTTTTTATTTGTTATGTTATGATAATTTCATGTGAAATTGTGCGATTTATAAAAAACAAAATTGTTACTCGTTTTTAGAACATAGGCATTTCATGATTACGCAATAAATTGGTTTAAGAATTAAACTGTACTGGTAAGATTTACTCTATTTTCCGAATTTTTAGTCCCCGTGGTTCTACGTTGCGTCTGTGGTGAGCACTCGTTATAAAATAAAATAGTGTAATTTCGGCACACATATTGCTGAGGTAAAAAGGGGTTGAATTAAGTGGTCGGGTGTTAAATTGTAGTTGTAAATAGTTAAAAGACAACATTGTAATGTTTAGGGGTCATAGCACTGCATTTAAACTCGATTAAGGGGGTCTTTTTAAAAAGTGCCAAAATTAAATGCACTTTTTTCCCAAATTTTGCTCATTTTGATACCATTTGGCATTTTAGCTGTAACTTTTTGCCAATTACACGTTTAAAACAAGTAGAAGCTTAAATTAAAGAAAATTGTCTGGAGATAGTGATAGGCTTTTAAATTTTTAAAATTGATGATTTTTTGACTGAGAAACAATCGATTGTTTGTAAAGTGCCGAAATTTAATTCACACATTTAATTTCGGCAAATTTATTTAAGTTAAAAAACTATTTTCGTATAGTGAAACTTTTGTGACGCAACGCACTATCATTAAAGCTTCAAAATAAGCTATCAAACATGAAAATCGCGCCATACAGTGAAAAGTTACATTGGAAAAACCAAAAAGTGCCGAAATTAAAAGCACTACCCTAGTTTTTGAATCCTCGACGCATTCTATTTTTTATACATGTAGAAGTAAAAAAATTATATTTTTTTTCAAGTCGGTTTTATTCCTATGAAAACCATTTATTCGTGCGATATTAGCCATTCGTGAACAAATGTGTAACACGTCGCCTGCGTGCCAAGAGCACAAAACTACAGTTATGATGATCACAATCACAGTGGTTTTTGGTGTACTAAATATTTTGCCATTGGTTCTCAACTTCCTCAAAATGGTCGACCCCAAGAATGGCCGCAGATTAATTCCCCGCGTAGAGGTAGCCGTTGATATTATTTGATCAAAATAAGTACTATGTTTACTTAATATTAAATGTGTTAAGATATGGGTTTATAGAAAAACAATTAAAAAATCAATGATGAATTAATTAGTATTAAATTTGACTTTTTTCAAACATGTCTTAAAACTTTTTATATTTTTGTAGATTCCGGTTTCATATGTGTTTTTTGTCAAAAGATGATGCAGATTGAGCGATTGCGTTAATTTAATATTGATATTTTGGGTTAAGAATGTAGGTTTTTAGTAAGAGCTATCATGTATAAAAAATCAAAATCCTTAAAAAAAATTATATGCTGTAATCCATAGTGCTGTAAAAAATATATGCTGTAATCCATAGATTTTTTTGATCACCTAAACAATCCTGGGCGTTTTGTTTCTCATTTTTTTGTGTTTTGGGCAAATAGCAACTTTTTAAGCCCCATCTCACCTATCGCTAGTAAGCTAAGGATAAGTAAATATTATTAAGTGTTATACTTATTTCATTCCAACATATAGCTAATTAGACCACCTTAGCTGAAACATTCATCGATCGATAATTTAAACGGCTATCTTCCAGCATTTGGTACTTGCGGACGTTGTGAATTTGTGTATCAGCCTCAATTCTGCCACAACTTTCGCCATATATTTGTGTCTGTGCAGGAACTATAAGGAGTATTTCAACAGCATTCTGCATTGCGAACGGCTGTCGAAAAAGAGCGAACCGACCACAGTGGCGTACGCCACTGGAGGGCACACGCCCGTTCAACTGGTAGCGCAGGAAACACACTTTTGAAAGCCTCATTAGTCTTAAAAATGAGGCCTTATTTTGGTGTTGCTATTAAAATGACAGAACCTTTACAATATTTGTAGAAGTCTTAATTTTTTTCGCTTAGGTTTTTAGTCTAATAAAATTAGACGGTAAAATTGAGGTAACTTCTATAATGATCATTATTAGCCTTACTTTTGATGTATGTTTTGCAGTATTTTAAAAATAAAATGAGGCTCTCTATTAATTAGACTTTCTAGTTTTCTGTAGCATTAACAGTACTTCTAGCGTTTTTGTACACCAAAAAATAAAAAGGGTTAAATTTTAGTTCTATACAAAAATACATACACTGATAAAATAAATTGAAAAATTATACCGCGCTAACAGAAAAGTGAATTTGCGCAGAATTTATGTGTCTAGCAAGACAAACAAAAAATATTTTTGTATTCTGCACAAATTTAGAATGTTTTTAAATATTTTTTTGAGGGTCACATATATTTTTTTAGTCGTTTGTTCAGACTTTAAATGTAAAACAATTTGTTGTGCTTGGGATTAAAACTTGAACTGTGGGCTCATAGACTAGACAAATGTGACGCATATGTTACAAATATACAAATGGAAATTTCGATAATCTTATTTCAAAATTCTAAGTCATTATATTCTGCAACGCATAACGTTACAGAAATCAAGCCATAATAATATTTTTTAGTTTGTTCAGAGCTTGAACCGTATAAAATTTGTTTTTACATATTTTTTTGCAAAATCTTGGCATTCGTATTAGTTCAAATAATCAGATAAGTGTACGTGTTTTCTAAAGATTAGTTCTAAGTTCGTGACTTTTCCTAATTATTTGTTTGTTGTCGTTTACTTTTGTTCCTGCGCTACTAACGCGTTCCACGGCCTTAAATGGAACCCCTACCGAGGAGTTTTGCGAACTGCTTCATCCAACCCCTAGACATGCCATGAGCTTTAAGGAACGCCTTTCCACGAGAAGCGCTAATTGGCTCTCGATAACGAACCAGCCAATCAGGAGAAAGACCTGCTACAGCTACCACTCCCCCACCGGCGCCGGAAGTAGTACCAGTAGCAACGGGCGAAAGTTAACCAACAATGGGCGGGGCTCGTCGGGTAAACGCGGGCGGAATCCGGCCAATGAGGAGTGTAGTCGAAGGTTACTGTTAGCCAAAAGGCGCGCGTCGCCGGCCGAAAGCGACCAATCACCGAAGATTTCCAATATTTGCTCGGATCCGCCGGGTTTGGACGCCGTTCGCGAGTTGTGCGAGTCGCCGGTATTAAAATCGCCCACATTTAGACGGCGCAGTGTGAGCGAGAGTCTCAACTAGGGAAAACTGCACAAGGAGCTAGTGAGCGGCTGGTTTTTGCTCACAAATCCAGGAATTCTGGATAAAACGAATAGTGGACAACGTAAAGTTGGATAATGCTCAGAAAACGGGAAGTTTTCAGCCGATTGTTGTTCCTGTTTTTATGATTGCCCTTGCGTACGCACTTGTGTTGCCAACAATTAACAAGAGCAAAAATTGGACGGAAATTCAATTAAACTAACAGTAGAAAACACAGCACGAAGTAAAAACAGCAGACAACGAGATAAAAAGCTCACCTCACAACAGTAGACAACGGGAAGTGGACGAGATCGCAGCCGATTGCGTTTCCGGTCTCTATGATTGCGCACGCACTTTTCTGGCCAAAAATTAACAGGAGCCAATATTAGACGGAAATTTGATAAAACTAACGGCAGACAAAAGCGAAATAAGATTACGCTTACATCAAAATAGTGGATAATGCAAAATGAACGAGCTCGCAGCCGATTGCGTTTATAGTGTTATAAAGCATTTTTGCTGCCAACAAATAACACCAGTCAATTTTCGCGAACTTATTTTTCCCGGACCTCAATCTAAAATTTTATGAGATTGAAGGATTGACATAATTTTCTATTGTGCTTTTTCATTTTTGTGAATACGTCATGCTTAAAAAACATTGATGTAATACTTGGATTTGGGCAAAAGTATGCATCCTATTTAACTTTCTTTTTGTATTTTGATTTCTTATTTGATATTACTCTTATTGTATCTTCGAAGTGATTTCGCTTTTTAGAATCACAATTCGGTTTACATTGTAAATTTTTAAAAGCTTTCACATATAAAAATTTTAAAATTATAAAACTAAAAAATTATGTCACAAAATAATCACATATAAAATAAAATATTTTTTTAAAGTTTAAGCAAAAGCTAGATATATCAGTCATACATGTGACCGGTCCACTAAACGCATGTTAATTATATAGGTGCTATGTTAGCAAGTCATTTAAAATCTTAATAATGTTTTTAATTTTTAATTTTTTCCTTCGAAATCTCTATCTATTCTTTATTGTTTAAATGTGATAATTGATATTTAAAACATTTTATGCGTTGGGTAAATCAAAAAAGAAAAAAAATAGTGGCGGTTGAAATAAGTTCAAATTTCTTTTAAAAATCGCCGATTTGGATTACGATAATCAATCCTTCTGAAATGCTAAAAAGATAGGCGGAGCTAAGACCTGTTTCACGAATTTACATTTTTTTACATATTTTATTTATTTACATAAATTACCTTCAAGTTAAAGTACAAATCTTGTAATTTACGGTTCTTCAAATGTTTTGTTAAATTGTAAATATCTAGCGATTAGTTACAAACACAAGTCAACAATTGACGAAGTACACATACGAGATAAAACTTTTAGTTTTTTTATGTACGAGAAAAAATTGAAAAAAACAACTCTTTTTGATCTTTATTGTGTTTCACCGTGCCTCTGCTGGGGCTTATTTCATAAGAATCGTTTGCATTATTGTAAAAAAATAATAAACACACGAATATTTGTTTGAGACAATACAATAGACTCCTTGGTGTTCGTGTCTTAAAAAAATAAAAAAACACTAAAAATCCTGCAATAAATATAATTTCTTGTGATATTCGTTGATTGATCTGCATTTTTCATAAAAATCCATGCTACCGCTACACCAAAAACGGTCAAATACATTGTTTTGTTATTATTGTTAGGCTTCTAGTTTTTGATAAAACTAACGAAAAAACAATTATTTTTAAACAAAATGAGATGAGAAAACCATAATTTCAAGAGACATTCTCAAAAATCTCATTAATATGGGAAATATTTCTATAGAGGCTAGTTGCCCATTTATCATCAATAAAAACTTTTTGTTACGTGACTATGTGTTTCCACCGCGTAGCATAATATTACAAAAAATATATAATACTAGAAATATATAGTATTATATATTATTACGCAAATGCATTTTTAAAATGAGTTTGCAAATCAACTTAAAAAGTTAAAACAGTTTTTAAATGTTATTATGTAGTTTACCTTACAAACAGCAAAATAACACGATGGTCCAAACCTTTTTTTTAATTAAAATTGTTCAGTATTAAAGATCTTCACAGAGACTTCTCAAGAACTTCTCATGACGTTATAGAATCACTTTTAACTAATTAACGCTTGGTAAAAAATTAAAGATCTCCACGTTCATTGGAAAAAAAATTTTTTTCAAGCGCTAATTAAATCTTCTCCCACAACCATTCACGCGGAGCAAAACATACATTACGTAATAACGAATACTATATTACATTTTGAGGGTCCTTAAATTTCTGACGCGAACAAAAATTTCAAACCATAAGGACAATTTTTCCTAAGCCAAAGTGACACCTAAATATTCAATGAAATTTTTTTCATTCCAATCGTATTATATTAGTCGTGAGATTTCACCAAAAGGTTGTAAAATTACAGCCTTGAGTTGTGATATCATACTAAATTTTAAGATTATTGTCCATAGTTGACGTAGTGAGTTTGGTTTTCCCGCTTTTTCCAGATGGTGTATGGAAAAAAACACATTCCCAAAAATATCTTCAGAAAAAATATCTTCTGAATTAATAATTGCGGAAAAAGTATATTCTACTAAAATATTTTCGGAAAATATAATTTCTCGCAGTTTTTTTAACAATTGAATTATTCGCAATTTTTTAAGTAAAAAAACATATAAATTAAGTAAATATAATATCATGATAAAAATTAGTTTGGATTTGTCCAACGGTGTGTTATTGTGGAAAATACTAAAAGTACGTGGGTATATTTAATTACACACAAAAATTTATTTAAATAGAAAAAATACTGTGCGTATATTTGTTTTTACAACATATAAAAATTTTAAAATTTTGAATTTTGGAAACACCCAATTCGCACCAATTTGTTCAAATTATCAAATTTTTAAATCAATATACAGTGTTTAAAAAGGTAAGAAGTTTATATTTTGAAAATATTTATTGTAATATAATTTTGTGAAATTTTTTCCCGAAAGTATCATAAATCATTGATGAGTGTGTTTTTGTCGTAGCCGTCTTCCCAGACGGTTCCTGGAACTTTCGTCCTTTATTGTCTTGTCTTCTACATCTCGCCTTCAAAAAATCCGTTTTTTGGGTGCAATTTTGTGAACTTACTTTTTAAACAGCTAATTTTCTGGTTTTTGACTTGGTTACAATTTTTGATAAGAAAAGAGTTTTTGTTGATGACTTTGTTCTTCTAAAAACAAATATTTTGCTACAAAAATCATGGATTCAAAACCTTACGTGTGCATTCTTGTTTTTGCCGAAGATTAAGTTAAACTAAAAATTATAGAAAATTTTATCGTTGTAGATTTGTATTTAATTGTGTGTTCTTTAATTAAAGACTAAAAATTTTTTTAAACACAAAAGAAACCTAAAAATCACGCAAACTTTATCACGATATTTTTTTAATTCGCGAGACACCTTTTTATTTTTGAATGGAAAATGCGGCTTTAAAAAATATGCTCATAAAATTACATCCAAAAGACGAGTTATTAAAAAATTACATGTTAAAGACGTAATGTGAAAGACGAAACTTCGGCATACCCTTCCTTCCAGACGTAAGTGGTCCATGTGTTTTATTTAAACTCCTAAAAAATAAATTAGTAAACGCGCGGCGACAGAGGTACTTTTGTTGTCTTGAAATTTAATTTTAAATTTAATTTATAGTACAAAATATTTTGTTTGCACATCGAACACTTATTTTTGTAGTTATTTTAAGAAATGCCGTCGAAAAGAGTATCTTCATCATCAAATTGCACCGTAAGTAAGTTGTTTGATTGGGTACAGGTCCCATACGTGTACGAATTCACTCTGTCTCAAGTAACTGTCGAGTCGATTCTTTGGATGCATTCAAGAAAAGTTTTAAAACTGACTTAAATAAGCGCTCTTTTTGAGCCTTTAAAGTCATATCAGATAGCTATGTTCGTTGATATTTTGTTAGAATTGTATTTCATATTGGCAGCAATTATCGCAGATTTGATGTTGTTGACGAAAAAAAAAAGAAAAAAAAAATAGAAAAAGAAAAAAAAAAATTAAAAAAATAAATGAAATGATGAAAACAGTAGAAATAAACTATGCATAGACTATGCTTAGTATAATATTAATTCTGTTATCTGTTCATTAGAATTATCGATTTGACCGATCGAAAAGTATAATATTAATACACATGCATTTAAAAAAACTTTCTACCCAAAATCAAATTTGTTGACCTGATTTTTGAGGTTTAACATTTAAGTCTTCTGTGAGAAGTTATGAGCCCATATAAGCTTAAAAATTGCCTATTTTTCGTATGTACAATTTATGCTGTTAAGAAAAAAATTTTGTTAGGCAACAAAATAAATTAAAAATTTTATTTTTACATTGCTAAAAGTCTAAAAAAAACTAAAAAATATCTAAAAAAACGGTATTAGTGCAGTATAACACCACCAGTGAGATAAGCAATATCTTGCATTAACATATATGTATTTATTTAATGAACATTATTTTCAAAAATAGTATTCTATTAGGATTAAAAAGTATTGTGTCAAAAAGGTTTGTCATAATAAAAAAAACAAAAAAATGAGCTGTGTGCGATCCAGCTATGCCTAACTCTTATGGAAAATTGATATGAACTTTCAAAACACAAGAAAATTTATTTGTGAACCTTAAAAAAGCTAACTTAAACTTTTTAAATCTTTTCTCGATTGGCTTTGTTGATGCGCCAAATTTTTATTCATTTACTGGTGTTTGTTTTAGGATATTAGAAGTTTTTTTGGGGGCACTACTCATTCGGCACGTTCCACGCTTCAAGATTCCTTAAATGCAACTGAAAAGAAATCTGACCGAAGTACATAATTTTAATTACTTGTTGTGTTTATTGATTTATCCAATTTGTCAGGTGATAAGAAAAACTAATATCTGTACAAAAAGTGTGGGATTTTTCTTACTACATAGGTTTTGTGGTTTTTTAGTGTAATTTACTTATCATATTGTTTTTTATTTCAAAGAGTGAAATACTCATTGTAAATTAAAAACCCATTTTTTTGCTTAGAAGAATCATTTAACTGCAAAATTTCAGTTCAGAAAAAAAAAGTTTAAAGCAATTTTAAAGACCTTTTTTTATCCATTTTGCTAAAATCAAGGGTTGGGGTTAAAGCATACATGGGCAAGTTGGCAAGAGTGGGGGCGGAGGTTAAACCCCAAATTAGGAGGGGAGGGGGGTTAAAATCCGAGAAACGCAAAATACCCATATCGTTTTTTTTCTGTAGTGCATTTTACCCATATAGTTTTTCGATTTTAAAGAAAAAATAGGTAAGAAACGGTAATTTCAGGTCAAAAATCATTTTTATTGCATTTTTGAGTTTTTTACTGTTTAAAACATTCATTTTACCTCAAAACTTAAGTTTAGAGGCAGTTAGAAGTCATTTTAAAGACATTTTTTTCTTCAAAATTGGAAGGGGGTTAACCTTTTCCCCCAACTTCTGAGTGGAAGGGGGGGGGGTTAAACCCATAGGTGGGCAGAGGGGGGGTTGGGGGGGGGTTATACCCCCCAAAATTTCGGATTTTGCTGACACCCCCCTAAATTTGGGGTACCCGGGGACACCCCCCAAATTCGCCTCCCGGAGAAAAATTTTTAAGTGTTATAAAACGACTAAAAAAAATTTGTTAATTAAATTGTTAAATAAAAAAGAGTTAATTGTTAATTGATAAATTTATCTTAGTTTTTCGATTACAAATCGATTATCCCGTTCAGTAGTTAAGGTATATAGTTTAATAAAACTACTATAAACACTATTATCTTTTAATTAACGTTTTAAACGCATGTTTTAAATGTGTAGGTATAAGAAACCTTAAAGTTTGTAATAAGTATCATCTGGAATTAAAATTTCAAATGTATTTTAGCGCCTTAAATTAAAAATTTTCTCCCCGGCATTCTGCCCCCCGGACCCCCCTGACAAGGGGCTCCGCCCCTTGACCCTGTTGGGGGCTCTCGCCCCCCAGACCCCCTCCATATCTGGGGGGCTGCCGCCCTTAGACCCCCCCTTCAGGGTTAGTAGGGCCCAAACCGCCCCCCTCCCAAAATGAAATCCTGGGCACGCCACTGCAAAAGGGGAGGGGAGTCTGTCTAACCCCAAATTTTTCCCTTTGCCAACCTAAAAGAGGTGTCTAGACCCCCCTGGCTACGCCCATGTATGTATATAATCTTTAATTAAATATAAGATTATGGATTAAAAAGTTTGTGATACTTGACTTTATAATCAAGGCAATAATATTATTATTCTATTATTACGTAATTATTAAAAAAACTATGATTTCTAATCTAATTATAAGAATATATAAACACATTATTGATTAAAAAATTAAAAAATAAAATTTGTAAGTTGCAATAAGGTCTTATTTCAATTTTACACAGTTTTAAAGCATTTATAAGCTTGTTTTACGTTTTTTACGCGTTTTAAGCTCATTTTAAGGCAGCGCGGAAATATTGGGTACACCCCCCTCAAAATTTGGGTCTTGCCGGACACCCCCCTAAAATTTGACCCCCCTATACCCCCCCAAAATCGGAGAGGCTGCCCACCTATGGTTAAACCCCCTTCTCAGAATTTGGGGGTGGGGGTTACGGTTAAGTTAACTCCTAACAACTCCTCCCGTGCCCATGTATGGGTTAAAGGGTTTCGGTTTATCAATTAAGGTGGTTTACCCATCCCCTAAAAACTCCTTCCCTTTTTACCCGTCTCCATATGAAGGATTGTCTATGTACTATTCACTATTCGTTTAACTTGACGTCTGTAAAAAACCTCATCATTTTACACCGTTTTTAGAACACTCATCTGCAAGAATTAAAAGGAAGTAGGTGGATCTCCTAACTTCACTTCAACAATGTACTAAAATAAACCTCTAAACCAGCGACCCAACTTTTAGTCCCCACCCTTGTATGACATAAAACATCTAGCAAAATTAATGCTGCTGCTGCTGCTGCATAACCTGAAACCATACATGGGCAAGTTGGTCCGGAGTGGGGGGGGGTTAAACCCCAAATTAGGGGGGGGGGGTTAAAATCCAAGAAACGCAAAATACCCATATCGTTTTTTTTCTGGAGTGCATTTTACCCATATCGTTTTTCGATTTTGAAGGAAAAATAGGTAAAAACGCTAATTTAAGGTCAAAAAGCCCTTTTTATTGCATTTTTGAGCTTTTTATTGCTTAAAACATTCATTTGGACCTCAAAACTTAAGTTTGGAGGCAGTTAGAAGTCATTTTAAAGACATTTTTTTTTCTTCATTTTTCCAAAATTGGGGGAGGGGTGGTGGTTAAATTTTTCTCTCCTCCCCACTTTTGAGTGAGGGGGGGGTGTTTAAACCCCTTCTCAGAATTTTGGTGGGTGTTAACCCCCCCCCCAACCCCCCGTGCCCATGTATGCCTGAAACTTATCTTTTCTATGCAGATTATGCAAAGGGCAGGCGCTAAGACAAGCCAGGAGGGGCGAAAAAATTTCACCCCCATGGTTAGACTTTTCGTCCAACATTAATTAATCAGTAAAATCCAGCAAAATTAATCATCCGTCTATAGTGACCTTACCGTATATTGCTTTCTTGTCGTCACCCTAAAAATGTGCAGTGAAAGTATTTCTAACAAAAAAAAAAAACTAAAGTTTTTATTTAGAAAAACGATCAAGTAACAGCAGCGTAGAAGAAATTTCCAAATCACCCATCAATAAGCAAACTAAATACAAGAAAAATCGACGAAAAAATGCAATACTTTCTTCGTCTGACGAAGGTAAGATTAAAAAACTACATTATTATTTAACGTTTTTTTATTCAAACAACATATTTTACTTAGGGTGGAACACTACAGTAAAAACCGCACAAACTTTGTACAGTCGCTATTCATTACAGCTGTAACCAATTTTTATAAACTGCATACTGTATTAATCCTCATGTCCTGAACATCATTTTTTATATTTTGATGAAACATTAAAATTAAAAATAAGCTGTGGGAATGGTCCATCAAGGGGATTCCGACGAATCGCAGGTTTTTTTTTTCACAAAATGACATATAAAATTTTTTTGTGCGTGTCGATTTTAAAAATTTTTTTGTACGTAATTAGAAGACGAGTAGATAAAACTTTCCTGTTGTTTTCAGCAAAATCGTATAGAAATAACCCGAGAAAACCCGACATTTTGAAGAGTTTTTTGAGAAAATTTTATTAACTTTGGAGCCCATTTTCTCAGTAGATCTCTATACGATTTTTAAATAAACAATGCCAATGTTTCTAACTCGTTGAGTTCTCCATTTTTATATATAGTTTGTTAAAATCGGTTCGTAAACAAATTTTTATAATTTTGCAAATTGCAACAGATGAATTTGATTTGACGTCGGGAAACTACATTTTGAAACATTCGTTTAAAAGTAATTTTTAACATAGGTATCCAACACGTAGCAGTAGCCGAGTGGTTAGAGCGTAGGACCTCAGCATACAGAAGGTCTAGGTTCGAATCCCCCTGGGAGTTATTTTTAACACCAAAAAAATGTTTGTTTTTTTTAATTTTAACTTTTTTTTAAATTTTTTTAACTTTTTAATTAAAAAAATGTAAATTATTCAATACTGTATTCAACCCAGAGTACGTACTTTAAAGTGGTTTTGAAATAAAACCGGGGTAGAGTCAGAGTGTCCCTCGTAGGGGAGGTCGCAACCCCCCTAGCGCCCCCTCGGGGATCAAATCAAAAAATGAAGTTCGGATTCGTAATCAGGACCCCCGAAAACCCACGAGTGGTTGTTTTTGAAAAAATCAAAGAAATTTTTGGAACTGTAGTGTTCTACCTTAATGAAATTGAATATTAGTCTGAAACAGCAATGATTTATATAAAACCAGAATCCAGACATCCCTGACGGTGACGACTCTCTAGGTTTAAAAATAGTTAAGCCATGCGTGGCTGACCTGCTAAAAACTAATGGTAATGAACATAGGTGGGCAGCCTCCCGGATTTTTGAGGAGTATACCCGACCCCCGAAATTTGGGGGGGGGTGTGTTTAAAAATTTTTTTGGGGATATACCTCAAATACCCAATTTTTAGCGTTTTTCGTACTGGGACCCCCCAAATTTTAAGGGGGGGGGTGACCGGAGGTACCCCCAAATTTTAGGGGGGTGTCGGCTATAATCAGGATTTTTTTTGAGGGGAGGGGGTATAACCCCCCCCCCAACTCCCCCCTTCTGCCCACCTATGGTAATAAACCACTCCTCCTCCCCACCCTGAGTCTTTTATTTTTTAAAGCATTAACTTCAAGATAGACAACCTCAAGTTTCATTGGCCATGCTCACTTAAAATTAAACCTATCTAAATCTCGAATGTTTGTAAACTTTTCCGAAATTGAGGTCAGGGGTTACCCTTCCCTAAATTACCGACACACTTATATTCCCCTAAACCCCCCCCCCCCCCCCCCCCCCCCCCATTACCGACAAAACACACAAAAACAACCCAAAAACAACAAAACAAACACCAAAAAAAACACCAAAAAAAAAAAACAAACACCAAAACACAACCCCCCCCCCCCCCCCCACTTAAATTCCCTAAAATTACCGACACACTTAAGTTACCCTGCTAAAAATTTGCAGGGGTCAGGGGTTACCCTTCCCTAAAATTATTGAACACTTAAATTCCCTAAAATTACCGACACACTTAAATTCCCTAAAATTACCGACACACTGAAGTTACCCTGCTAAAATTTGCAGGGGTCAGGGGCATACATGGGCAAGTTGGTCCGGAGTGGGGGGGGGTTAAACCCCAAATTAGGGGGGGGGGGTTAAAATACGAGAAACGCAAAATACCCATATCGTTTTTTTTCTGGAGTGCATTTTACCCATATCATTTTCCGATTTTGAAGGAAAAATAGGTAAAAAAACGCTAATTTTAGGTCAAAAAGCCCTTTTTATTGCATTTTTGAGCTTTTTATTGCTTAAAACATTCATTTTGACCTCAAAACTTAAGTTTGGAGGCAGTTAAAAGTCATTTTAAAGACATTTTTTTCTTCATTTTTCCAAAATTGGGGGGGGGGGGTTAACCTTTTCTCCCCCCCACTTCTGAGTGGTGGGGGGTTAAACCATACATGGGCACGGGGGGGGGTTAACCCCCCCAAATTCTGAGAAGGGGGGTTTTACCCCCCCCCCCACTCAGAAGTGGGGGGGAGAAAAATTAACCCCCCCCCCCCAATTTTGGAAAAACGAAGAAAAAAAATGTCTTTAAAATGACTTCTAACTGCCTCCAAACTTAAGTTTTGAGCTCAAAATGAGTGTTTTAAGCAATAAAAAGATCATTATGCAATAAAAAAAGACTTTGTGACCTAAAATTAGCGTTTTAAACCTATTTTTCCTTTAAAATCGAAAAACGATATGGGTAAAATGCACTCCAGAAAATAAACGATATGGGTATTTTGCGTTTCTTGAATTTTAACCCCCCCCCCGATGTTGGGGTTTAACCCCCCCCCCACTCCGGACCTAACTTGCCCATGTATGGGTTAAACCACCCCATCTCAGAATTTTGGGGGGGGTTAACCCCCCCAACCCCCCCCCCCCGTGCCCATGTATGGTCAGGGGTTACCCTTCCCTAAAATTACTGACACACTTAAATTCCCTAAAATTACCGACACATTTAAATTCCCTAAAATTACCGACACACTTAAGTTACCCTACTAAAAATATGCAGCAATACTAAGAAAGAATGCTCAAATTGGGGTTTTTTTTAGGTTACTTTCTTCTTTTAGCATTTAGCATAATATTTTCCAATCAACTGCAATATATTTCGGCGTGGTGAATAAGAAGAGCATAACTGATTTTTGAAAGAAGAGGTGGATTGTGTATTAGGGATAAATTCAAAAAAAAAACTAAACACAACCGCTAAAAACCCATTTTTAATGTTTTTAATATTGTTCCCGGAAGCCGAAGACCAAAACCTACCTCAAAAATGACAGGGGAGGGGTTAGGTTAGGTTTTGCTTAGCTTTGGGGTGGGCTTAGGCTTAGATTTTGCTTAGGCCTAGGTTTTTCTTATGCTTAGCTTAGGTTTTGCTTAGGCTTAAATTTTGCTTAAGTTTAGGTTTTGCTTAGGCTTAGTCTCAGCTTGGATTTTCCTTAGGCATAAAGGTTTTGCTTAGGTTTAGATTAGACTTTGCTTAGCTTTTGCTTAGGCTTAGATTTGGCTTAGGCTTTAGGCTTGAGTTTTGCTCAGACTTAGGTTTTGCTAAGGCATAGCTTAGATTTTGCTTAGGCTTAGCTTAAGTTTTGCCTAGGCTTAGCTTAGTCGCTGATTTTCTTTACCGTTTTTGGGGTAGGTTTTGGCCCTTTTCTTCCCGGAATGGGGAACTCCCCAACTTTTTTTTTGAAGTGAAAAGCTATGTTTGCTGTACACGGAATTTATATTTAAGGTCTGGAAGATGGTAGGAAGTGTCCGTGGTGATACCTAAAATTTTAGGTCAAAAGTAGTTCAATATTAGTTTAATTGATTAGATTAATTAATTATTTTTCACACAAGTGACAAATAAATGTTTTTAGAAGTGCGGGTGGGGTGGGGTCAGGTCAACCCCTCATAATTTTGAAATTTGGAGGCTTCCTTAAGGTCTCTCCGGATAGTTTTTATTGCAGAGCGTTCAGTAGTAAACCAATTGCAATAAAGAGCAAAAATTACCCATTTTTATTTACACACAATTTATTTTTGAATCATTATACTTATAGAGTATTATAATATTTTAAGATATTCAAATGACGAAAATTTGACTAATTGGCGAAAAGCAGGCAACAAATCCTGTTTACAACAATGATATTTTTTGAATTTGTGTGAAATAAATTTTTAAAATTATAAAAAAAATAAAAAAAATCATTATTAAAATCAAAAAAAAAATGTGGCCAAATATGTTTTATGTGGGAATCGATCTCGGGACCTTTCAAAAATTTGACGACGATGAGCTCTGAAAGAGATTTATAAACGAACCCTCTGAAAAAAATCGATAAAACGCACGACGCACGACAAAACTATTTGTGCGTTAAAAAATACAAAAGATATTATGGCCTTCCAAAAATTATAAATTTTAATAGAAATATACTATCTGGAGCTTTAAATTTTACCAAATTAAATTAAATCGAAGTTTCACCCAAATTTTGAAAAAATAACCCCCATGTTTCACGGAAAATTGTATACTAAACCCTAAATACAACAGTATTCAATTTAATTTTTACGTACGTGAAAAAGGGTAACGGTGTCTCTCTATTGAAAGTATTTTTTTAATAAATAGTGTGCATGTGCAGTAAATATTTTTCAGGGTTTTAAAAAAATTTCATTGCAATTTGATTTTTAATATCAATTATTTTAATTACTTACAATAATATAATGAATGTTCACTTTATAATCGTGATATTTCTGCCTTTTTAACACTCATATAAATTTTTTAGTAAAATATTACTGTATTTCACGAGATCTCGTATGCCAAAAATCGCGATTTTCTACACTTAAGAAAACTGTCCGGAGAGACCTTAAAAAACTCAGAGTCCTCTTTTCCCTCCCCCGTAGCTCTCTCCTAAAAAAATGTTGCGTTTCCTACGGAGGCGCACCCTCCTAGCATAACCAGACCAAAAACCTAACGGTCATTGGTGATAAACATCTCACCATGAACCTTATTGTTTACAATCACAATCACACAAGTAACACTAGATACTAACTACTTCAATGTTATAATAAAATTGAAGGAATAAAGACTGTTTTGTCTCTAGTTAAAAATTTTTTGATGCGTTTGCTATTGCTTTGATTTTATATAATGTATTATATTTATTCATTTTGTCATTTTTAAGGTTTTGGCTCATTGTCTCAGTCTCATGTTATAGGTAATGCAGACCTGTGCACTGCCCCCCGGGTTTTATTGGGGGCACGGAAGGGTAATTTTTAAACTTGGGGGAAAGCAGGGGAGAAAGAAAAAAAAGAGAAAAAAAAAAAGAAGAAAGAAGGAAAAAAAGGCAAAAAGGCGAAAATAAGGTAAAAATAGGTCTAAAATGGCTTAAAATGCATTAAAAAAGGCTAAAACTGCAAAAATTTCGCGATGATGGTGTCATAATAGGTAAAAATGGCGTCATAATTTTTGGGTACTTTTTATTTTTCCGCGGGGGGGACAATAAAACGGAGGGGGGGGGGGCAAATCCTCCAATAAAGCAGGGGGGGCATTTTCAGACCGTGCACAGGTCAAGGTAATGTTATAGTCAAGCTTTAGTTTGTGTCACCACGATTTGTTTGTTTTTAAGAAATGGTCTCGGACAACGAAGACCCTTTGCCGTCGAAAGTGGTTAAGCGGCTGCAGCGGCAACAGAAGGAACCGTCCCCCAGAAAGACAACTAGCAAAAAAGGGAAGCAATTGTACATAGACGAATCTGGTATGATTATTGTAACAGTAACTTTGCTTTTAGCGCAATTAGGTTTATTGGCCGTAGGAAATCTATTTTTTGTGGCTAAGTTAATTAAAAGTTTTGTGTAATTTCTTGTTTTTTATTATAATGTTTCCTTCTTTCTATTATTTCAGTAGCCTACATAGGTCACCGAAGGGGGGGTGTAGGGGGGGGGTCACCCCCCCTGCGGCCTCTGAGACCTATCCCCCCCCTAAGGCCCATTTTTGACCCCTCCCCCCCATCGACCCCTTGAACCCCTGACCCCCCCCCCCCTAAGGCCCATTTTTGACCACCCCCCCTAACTAGACAATCCCAAAAAATGCTTAAAAAATGGTCAAATTTCGTCAAAAAATTGTCAATTTTGGTCAAAAAAATGGTACCCGGGGTGTGTCCCCCCCCCCCTTTTTTTTTAAAAAAAAAACCCCCGGGGGTGTGACCCCCCCCCCTGGAGGTCAAAAACCTCCACACCCCGGGGTGTGGACCCCCCCCCCTGAGCCGTCGAAGGTCGGTGACCTATGGTAGCCTAAATGGATTATATTTATTTATGGACTTACGAAGCAAACGAATGGTTACCGTCAGTATTATTCTTATTTTGTTTTAGTATGATAAGTCATCGTACAAAAATAAAATAGGCATAATAAGCATATAAAGTAAAAAGTAAAGGTTAATTGAGGTCATGTAGTTTATTGTTTGGATGAATTGTATCGTATGTTTTGCTAATTAGTTAATAACATATTAGTACCTAATTCATTTATAATGACCGAAAGGAAAAGTTCGAAGACAAACCTGTACAGGAGATGTTAGACGTCTTTTGTGCATTTGGGCTTTTTTAAAAAAGGACGCACAAACATTGACGAATAACCACTTTTTTCCAATCGTAAGCAAAGTTAAAGAAATGGGATTGTTAAAATCAAAGCATAAAAAAATGATTTATTATAATTTTAGCTTAAATTTAGACGAAGAAGAGGTGCAAATGCTTCCGTCGAAGGTAAACAAGTCGCCACCGAAAAGATCTCGGAAAATTAGCGCAGATGACGCGGGACCGTCCGCTAAATCACGAAAA
Source organism: Microlaimidae sp. YZB2_3 (assembly GCA_030248175.1). Taxonomy (NCBI): domain Eukaryota; kingdom Metazoa; phylum Nematoda; class Chromadorea; order Desmodorida; family Microlaimidae; species Microlaimidae sp. YZB2_3. The sequence goes on from JASAMX010008636.1 coordinate 44,050, forward strand.
ATCAACAATGATGCCCGGGAAAAAGAAAGACCTGAAAAACAATTGAAGCAGATTAACGCAGCGGATTTCTTTGGCAAACAGCAGCCATCGAAAAAGGTAATTGTCATTGGATAAGGTGTCATAGACGTGGACATATGTTTATGCCAGGAGCGTAATATAGTTATTGCCCATGTTCCAGACCTGTGCACGGTCTGGAAATGCCCCCCCCCCCCGCTTTATTGGAGGATTCGCCCCCCCCCCGTTTTATGCCCCCCCCCCCAAAAAATGAAAAAGTACCCAAAAAACTTATTTTTTAATTTTTATTAAAATTTGTCATCTTGAATTTATTGCAGTTTTTAGCTTATTTCAATGTATTTTAAGCCACTTTAGACTTATTTTTACCTTATTTTCTCTTTTTTTCTCCTTTTTTTTCTTTTTTTTTTCGATCTCCACTGCTTGCCCCCCCGTTTTTGCCCCCCGCTGTCTCAAAAAAGTTGCCCCCCGTGCCCCCCGTTTTTAGAATTGCCCTTCCAAATATAAAACCCCAGGGGTTGCAAGCGCGGTCTGCTGTTCATATATTTAAGGAGATGGGGGTCAGGTTTCATGCAAATGGGTAAAGGGAAAGTGTTCAAAATATAATGCTTTTATGCCCTATATTGCAAAACTTTGTTGGTTGGGCCGTAGGGCTGGGGATTTTTTTTTTAGCGTGGGTGTAGATGAGGGTGGGCTCGATGTTAGATACATTCAATAGAATGTATGTTTAACATCACTAGAGTAAAAACCTAGTTCTTAGTGGATGAGTGAAGATGGACACAATTCTAAAATTAAATGGTGAAAATTTTCACCTCAGTAATTTCAGCATTATAAAGCGCAGTTAATCGTTAATACTACATATATTGTAAAGTCCACGAGATTTTTTGTGCTTTTTGTATCTTCTTTCTCAGTGTAAACATATGGAGAAAAAACTAAATAATATTTGATTTGTTGACACGACCAGGGACGCAGGGCGGGGGGGGGCGGCCGCCCCCCCGAAACGGTCGGACAGGCAGGAAAAATAACGGATAGCGGGTAGGGCGGGGGGGGGGGGGGGGGGGGCCGCCCCCCCCCCGAAATGGTCGGCCAGATAGTAAAATTTGGGGGTCTCATGCTAAAAATTCCAAATTTTTTCCTAGCGCTTTCTCGCCTAATCGCTCGGCGCCGAACTTTAAAATAGTTTTAGTACCCCAATTGACCGCCTAAAACGCAACATCAACATTGCTGCATGCTAAGTAATGTTTTGATTATTGATAGCCCTACTCTCCATCTAGTTAATATAAATTTATCTTAAACTTTGATCTGTCAGCTTTCAAAACCACGTTATCATATTAATTAAATGAATATATAGAATTATATAAATTTATTTGGTCGTGTCCAGGGACGTAGCCAGAGTTTCATTTTGGGGGGCGGATTCTAGTACAAAAAAAATTTCGGGGGCGCTCCGCCCCCCCCCCCCCGAAATTTTGGGGGGGGGCGGAGCCCCCCAAATTTCGAAAACGTTAAAGCAGGGATAACGAGATAAAGCTGTATAATACACTGTTTTTGGCCTAATAACCGCATCACAGATCAACGTTTTTAAGTGGTAAGACATGTCTTTCTTAACGAAAATTAACATAGCATATTTGACAGAGCCTGGATTTTACAAAAAAAAAGGAATTTAGAGACGTTAGTTTCAGACCCCTTGGCTAACCCAATATCGTAAACCAAAGCACATGAGCAGCATCTCGGCTCCATGTTTTCTAGGGATTTTACCTATATAGAAAAAATTCTGAGCCAATGCTATAGGCGGCAGGAAAATTTAGGAGGGGGGAGGTACATAAATCAACCAATATGATTGTTTGTTTTGCTTTCTGTGTAGTACTTATTACTTATAAAAATTATTGTACTAACTTTAAAATAACATTAGCATCAGGCAACATAAATAACAAGATATATATGTATGTATACTATAGAAAGTGATCGCTGAGCGAAGCGAAGGCATAATTTTTGGTTTTTGGGGGTCCATTGGGGTACTCAAAATTATTTTAAAGTTTTGCTGCCTCAGCGATTAGCGAGGCGCTGAGAAATTTTTAATTTTTAGCATATTAAAACCCCCAATTTTTACTATCTGGCGACCATTTGGGGGGGGGGCGGCCCCCCCCCCCCCGCCCAACCACTATCCTTATTTTTCCTCCTGTCCCCCCGTTTGGGGGGGGGGGGGCGGCCGCCCCCCCCCCGCCTACGTCCCTGGTCGTGTCAACAAATCAAATATTATTTAGTTTTTTCTCCATATGTTTACACTGAGAAAGAAGATACAAAAAGCACAAAATCTAGTAAAACTAATAATGTAGTATTAACGATTAACTGCGCTTTATAATGCTGAAATTACTGAGGTGAAAATTTTCACCATTTAATTTTAGAATTGTGTTTAATTTCACCTATCCACTAAGAACTAGGTTTTTACTCTAGTGATGTTAAACATACATTCTATTGAAAGGATCAACCATCGACCCCACCCTCATCTACACCCACGCTAAAAATAAATCCCCAGCCTGACGGCCCAACCAAAAGTTTGAATATAGGGCATAAAAGCATTATATTTTGAACACTTTCCTTTACCCATTTGGATGAAACTGTACCCCCCATCTCCTTAAATATATGAACATACAGACCTGTGCTCTGACCCCCTGGGGTTTTATTTGGGAAGGGCAATTCTAAAACGGGGGGCACGGGGGGCAACTTTTTTGAGGCAGCGGGGGGCAATAAAAAGGGGGGGCAAGCAGTGGAGATCGAAAAAAAAAAGAAAAAAAGAGAAAAAAAGCGAAAATAAGGTAAAAAATAAGTCTAAACTGGCTTAAAATACATTGAAATAAGCTAAAAACTGCAATAAATTCAAGATGACAAATTTTAATAAAAATTAAAAAAATAAGTTTTTGGCAACACCTTCATTTTTTGGCGGGGGGCATAAAAACGGGGGGGGGCGAATCCTCCAATAAAGCGGGGGGGGGGCATTTCCAGACCGTGCACAGGTCTGGAACATGGGCAATTGAAGCAGATTAACGCAGCGGATCA